>JXTB01000350.1:456616-468677 GCA_002914805.1 Parasponia andersonii
AATTTTCCTTTTTGGAGGATATTTTCCCACTTCGATCTAGATCATGTGTGGACTTAGTACACTTATATCTATATATATGGTGGTTTGTGTTATTTCTAATTTGGTTTTTGTGTAGTTGTTCTCCAGATTTGTATTAATTTTGATTTAGATTTGAAAATGTAGTTACTATAGCATATCAGAGTTGACAGAATCTCCTTTAGTTAATCAATCAGACTTATCAATTCGGATTGAGAAGAACCAATAAGAGCCATTGAAGTGCTCTATTTTACTATTAGAGATTTTCTCCAAGATCGTCGTCAGGATCCACCAGTATTCTGAGATCTACAAAGATGTTGTCACTTTCAAGTTTTTGAATCAATTTCCAGATTCTCATTGTAAGAGGTTAAATGTAACTCAATTGGCTATTGTAACCCTTATGTGAGTTTAATTAAATTATTTTTTTTTTCTAAAAAATGCATCTAATGCTAGCTTGGATATGCTTTTGTATTCTATTTTTTTTTTCTTCTTTTTTTTTTTTTAAAGAAGTGAATAACAAAGATCTTCCTAAAATTTTTCTTGAGAAGATTTACCTCTCTTTTCATTTAAAAAAAAAAGTGTTTTCAATGAAAACCTTATCATTCCTTATTTTGCCCATTCTGTTCAAATGTTCACTTGTTAGGTTCCTAAAACTCAAAATTTCCACTCTTAGCCCTTTCAATAAATATTCTAAACAAAAGAGTTATTGGCATAAAAGATCTTGAATTATTTCTAATTAATAAATTGGTTGCTAAAAAATAAAATTCCAAAAAAATCTCCCTAGATTAAACATTTGTGGTAATTAAATACATTTTCCTAATTGTTCTTAAATTGATAACACCACTTATTTACTTGGCATCAAAAACTGTTTTATCTACTAAAATGTTTGTGGTCTCTCTTTCAAGACTTATATGCATTATTGTGCCCTTAAAAAATTAAGCATAAAAAGAGTTCATCTGCATCTTCACACGCATATGCAAGCAATTAAAAATTATACATGCAGTAAGATCCTTGAACAATATAGGTGTCTTGTCGCGAACTCTACTCTACAAGGTGAACTAGCGAGAAGCCAACTCTCAAGGAGTGTAAAACTAGTGAAGAGATGATTAAAAGCAATCTTCCAAAGAGAAGCTCGGTAGTATGCAACTAGTGAGTACTTTTCAGAACTCGGGAACTCATTTAGTCTGCATGATCTTCTAAAAATATATTTGCATATAATGAATTCTTCTAGAATATGGATAATTCAACAAAGATTTAGATAATTACTGTTTATTTAAATGTAATAATTTGTATTTCAATAATTATAGGATATTTCTATCTTATTATTTTGAAAATAAATACGCTATCAGAAGTTTTTACATTTTTCCACAAGTTCACAATTACATTGATTTGTTGAACTAATGTTATAGCCCTCTAGTTTTGTATCACTTTCTCTATAATAACTACAATAGACATAAGTCATTTTTTTTTAGGTTGAACTTTTAAAACTTATCGTGTCATAACCCAAAATTCAGGTTAGTGGCAAAATGAGAATTTCGCAAGGATGAGAAATTCCTTGATTTATTTGAAAAATATCTAAAAAGTTTTAGTTTTATAAAACAATCCATTTTAGATAAAATATTTAGAATTCCATCATACGAACCTCTCCCATAGTTCATATACACCATTAAACATAGATCGAATAAATACCGAGAAGATTGTAAATTAAATATATGTTCAAGCATCATCATCATCCACGTCAAAACAGACATCAGAATGACATACATGAGTTCACAGATAAAAATAGAAAGTAGTAATCTTGGTTCAATGCTAAAAAAAAACTCAAATAGTCCAAAAATCACAATAATATGCTTCAAGCATTACCAAGATAACGAACTATAATCCCGATGACCTCTTATTCCTCTTGATCTCCAAAATCGTACTGGATACTACTTGAGGAAGGGAGGAAGAGAGTGAACATAAAATGTCCAGTAGGAAAAATAATTATCTCGATCGAAAATATTTTAGTGATGGAAAGCTCTTACATGATTAGTTTAATTCCAATACACACATATATGATAATCCAAAATCAGAAATCGTCACTTATATGTATAAATAAATTAGTATAATCAAAATCATTCAATTTATATGCACATGACACAAATCAACCTATACCCATGAGCTCACATCCTCTCATCTGTAGAAACCCAAGATGATGGTACTAAGTGTACCTAACAACCTGCCTGACACCTAAGTCTACATCCGGAGGGAACACCCATGTGTCGCCTACCAAACCTGGAGGGGCAACCGAATTGTCTACGCTTGTCAAATGAGGAGGTAATCAGAAGTACTAAAATCCCGCACGAGTTTACAGACTCTACACCGATGATGGGGCTCGCAACGCCATACTGTAAACCCACAATGCTAATACGGTGCTGATGTAAAATCCTATGACACGTGCAATATAGAACTGAAGTGTGAAAATAATCGTAATCTGGGTTTTCAAGAAAATAAGTATATTAGGTTTTTATAGAAAAGTAGGTAGAACAATAACTCTATTTTTGATATACCCAAAATAACCTGCACTCTGAAAATCCCCAAAGCAATACAGTATATATGTATATTATATCATCACAGTCCATCATATATGTTCAAGAAAATCAAAAACCACATTTGTTCTCATATGTTGCAGAAATTAAGTTTTAGTAAAAAATAATATAAAATAAAGGTAATTGAATTTCTATCTCACAAGAATAGCGATATCACACTATTGAATCCTCAAGGTATTATTGACGATCATCCGGAGAATCAGGAACTAATTTTAAGCCCTCGAGCATCCTCTTAACAAAAATCAACTTCTTAATGGAGGTTCAATTCTACAA
Organism: Parasponia andersonii; assembly: GCA_002914805.1. Classification (NCBI taxonomy): domain Eukaryota; kingdom Viridiplantae; phylum Streptophyta; class Magnoliopsida; order Rosales; family Cannabaceae; genus Trema; species Trema andersonii. The sequence goes on from JXTB01000350.1 coordinate 459,493, forward strand.
ACGGACCTCTTCGCTGAATTCCTAGCACCTAAAATAGCTAGGTTAGACATATAACTCGTCTAATTCGGGTTTAGGCTCACATCAGTCCAGTAGTACGTAAATCGAGACAAAATCTTAGCCGTCTGATTTCAATTTTTATGCCTATCACTAGACATGGGTAATATATATATATATATATATTTATATCAAACTTCCTCATTTTCTGAGTACAAATCCAAAAATGACAAAAAAAAGATACGATCCAACGATCGGATTAAAAAGTCAACTTAAGCTCAAAATATTCCAAAAATGGTAACAACGAGATGAATCCAACGAGCCCAAGAACGTGAGCTGAAACAGCCCGAAACGACGCCGGTGATGAAAAACTTCGAACGGCCGAAAATGGTATTTTCTAGTGAGCGAGCATCGGCAGCAACTGGCGATGGCTGGTAGAGCTTCTTGGCAGCACGGCGAGCTCGCGCCGAGCAGGCTGGAGGACGGATGGTGACCTAGGCGGCGGCGCGACCCTCTTCGATTCTTCGGGCAAGAGTGAGTAGAGAGAGAGCGAGGGGGGGCATCAGGGAAGCTAGAGAGAGAAGGAGAGAGAAGGAGAGAAAATGACAGGGTCACGTCGTCCTATCTTATAGAGTTGTGCAATTTTTAAAAATTATACAACAATCTCCAATTTTTCAAATTTCTTTCAAATTAGTCCCATAAAATTAACATTTCAGTCCTTATGCATAAAATTTTTGTAAATTAATCCTTTCAATATAATATCCGGAAAATTAGTACAATGTCCAAATTACCCTCCCAAAAATCAGAGTTTTTACATACCGTATATTTACTTTTCTCGTAACAATTGCATGCAATTTGATCGGATTAGACACCTGCCAACTTCCAAAAAGCTTCATAAGAAGTACACGCTAATGAAAACTAGATATATACATATATGCATTGAAACCTATATGATCTCATCGTATTCGTAGTGAAAAAATTAGTAGAAATGATTATATATATATACATATGATCTCATCACATACATATATGCTTTGGAACCTATAGGATTGGGCTTATTCTCTGATATTGGCTTTAAGTTTACTTTTACAAAATTACATAACTCTTGTTATATCTTTATAATAATACCAACTTTTATGTAGAGTTATTATTTTATATAGTTTCATGAAACTATTCTCACGAATGCCACAAACTAATTAATAAGCTTTGTTGAGCTAGACAAGAGATTTAATAGATCTAAATAACATAAACATCAATTGTGTCATAAATTCATAATAACTCTCATTATGATGTTTATTAAAATACTATTTGTAAAGCGTTCACTCCATTAAAGATCCAATACTGTATCTTAAATTAAATATCATACCTTTTATAAAGATTTAATCAACTAATCTTAAATAAATAATCCATCTAGTATATTCTATACTACATGCGAAGTCCTTATACAAGACAGTAGTTAGATAGGTGCAATAACCGCACTATCCTTTTAACATCTATTTATATTTAAGTAATCATCTTTCTATTAATGAATAATATTATTGACAATTTTGCTCATAATGATATTAAACAAAATTATCAATAATTTACAAAGTGAATACTAAGATCTTAGATTTTATTATTCTAAGAATCTTGAAAGACCTTAAAGTAAAATTGGTATTGTTAGTTATTTAGTATTCCCCTTAATTTATGAATCATAACCTCTAAGGCTAGAGTTCACCTCGTTCAGAATATAATTTAGTCTTTTAATAAATTAAAAAGTTACAACCCATAAAAGTAAGTCCAATCAAATACTAAATATTAAGAGCTAGTAAATTAGTAATATGAAGAATTAAATTATAGTACTTCAACTCCAATTCTTATATTAATTAGTCTAGTTTAATACACGTAACTTGTTTATATTGTACTAGTATTTTTATTGAAAGTTAGTGACTTCAATAATTTGATCTATACCATTCCTATTGAAATAGACAAACACTATAATATATGATAAATAAAGTATCTTATAATTATTTACATATTGTGAACAAATTATTTCAAAAAAAAATATGAATAAATTTATTTAGAATTAGATAAAGGAACAACTCCTTCTTATAATTAATACACTTAATTATATTTGTTTTTTATACTCTTATAAAGTCATGGAATATTTTTTAGATAATGAACTATTCTAACAAGATAGACATCTAACAAATATCATAAAATTCATATAAGAGAAAGTTATTCTACAAAATAGTATAAATGGAAATCAGCTTTATAAGACAAATATCTAAACAATCTTTTACTTACCCAAAAGGCAATATTACGAACAACTTTCATAAAAACCTATAAAGTAAATTGTTTCAAATGGCTGAGTAATAAAAGTATTAAAGTATTTGATTAACGACTTAAATAACTAAGAAAAGTAATAGTCTTCGTATTTCTTATTTTCTTTATCTTCTCTGCGGACTACTCGTTCATCTTCTAGAAAGTCTTTACTTCTACTGATGAAGGTAGAATTTGTTTATTGTCTAAAGATAAGATAATCTCTTTCTTCTTTAGGATAGCCAAGTAAGAAATATCTTTCCTCTTCTTTGTCTACTTCGTCTCCTTCTTTCTTGTAGGATGAACTTTATAACTCCATGCTCTTAGATATTTTATGCTCAATTTATAGCCTATCCACATCTCAAATGGTGTTGAGGCAGCTTTGTTTGACAGAGTAAAGTTTAACATATAAGAAGCAGTCCTCAAGGCATGATCTCAATGTCACTTTGACAGTAATGTCTCCTCATACATTAGCTTCACTATGTGCATAAGTCTAATATTGTATCTCTCAATAGTTCTAATGTAACTATACTCATAGATAGTTGTATATTCGTACAGAATGGCAAGACTGGTCAACATGGGCCTCAGCAAGTCACGAAGGCAATTGATGTTCTCGTGTTCGATCTCGATCTCGATCTTGAACATCTTGATCTTGTCGTTATGTTGCATCTGTGACTTCTCCTTAAACTAAAAGAAAACATATATGACTTCGTCATAGCTTTTTAAAATATATACTTGTCCAAAGTCAAAATATTCACCAATAAAGGTGAAGAATGTTTTTCTTTATTATTAGAGGTATCCTCTAACGCTCCAAAAATATTGACACGTATGTACTTGACAGCTTTGGCCTTCTCGTGATGAATAGTAAGAGGATGCTTGTACAATACAGCTCTCTCGTAATCCTTGCAATCTATGGCATTTTTTATGTCCACTTTATGTAAATGATCAAGCTCTATAAGCCTACAAATGTCTAAGCATGCCATATGTCCGAGTCTCTAATGCTAATTAATATTGTTCCACTAGTCTATTATCTCTTTCACTAGTTCTTTTAGCTCCATTATGCTATTCAAGAGAGCAATAACTCTTAAGCTTCTAGAGTTAAAACATAAAATCCATTGTATTTCTCTCCCTTGCAATGTAAGAAATTGTTGTAGAAAACATAAAGTAATAGTCTTCATATTACTTCTCTTTTTTGTCTTCTTTGTGCAACTCTCGTGTGATATCCTAAATTTTCTAATAACACCATGCTCCTTACATATCTATCATGTGATTAGTGATGTCAGAACAGGTTGGTACTAATACGCTGACACGAGCATGATATGTTTATAAGCTGGCATGACACGATTAGAAACCGTACCTAGGCCGATATGACACAATGAGTAAACATGCTCAGGTCGACACAACACAAGTACGGGCACTTAGCACGATAAACTCGATTAAGAAAAATAATTAGTTTGTAAAAAATAATATACTTATTTTAAATTTTTTAAAATTTTAAAACAATAAATGTAAAAAAATTATAAAAATAAATATTTTCTAGGTAAAAATTATTTATATTATAAATATTATGTTAATTTCTAATTTTTTAAAGCAAAAAAAATTCTAAAATTTATTAAGTTTGAGTAAAAGAGTTTTAAGATATTAAAAATCTAAGACAAAACTCACCTCTAATAGAGATTCTTAAAATGTTAAGATTTAAAAACACAGTTTAGGTATATGTTAATTATAACTTTTGAGTTATATATTTTGATATAATTTAAATAGATGCCAATTAAGTTAGAATATACTTTAACTATAGGAATTTAAATTAATTTTCATTTCTCATGTTCACTCTAATGTTTCTATTTGGATTTATTTTTATATGAAAGTTTTCTCAATTTTCAAATAATTTCTTTCTATTATATAATAGTTTATGATTCATAATTCATAATTACTTAAAAAGAAATATGTCTAATAATATTAAAACAACTAAATTTGAAAAATAAATTAATAAATAATGAGCATAATTATGGAACAAAGTTTAAAAATGAAAATAACTAAGTTTGAAATCATATATGATATAAAAAATGGATAAAGTTAAATATAAGAATAACATAATAAAAAAAATAAACACAATTATACATGTAAATAGCATAATATTAGAAATGGGTATGATTAGGCATAGAAATAGCCTAATATCAGAAATGAGCACAATTATGCACATAAAATAGTTCCATACTTAAAAAGGCATGATTAAGTACGATAATAGCATAATATCAAAATCGAGAATAAACAGGCACAGAAATAAATAAGCATGGTAATAGCACGTTAACTATACAATTATGATACGAAATCGGGCACAAATATAATACGAGACACGAATGTACAATAACTAAATGTGCCTAGACTAATACAAACTAACCTAATTAACATTTTTACACGTGATATCCTAAATTTCTGTGCGATATCCTTCTCTTCACATAGTTTACTAGCTAATAATAGTACATATGACAATATTTTATTTTATTTTGGTGCTATATGTATATATAATTTTGAGAACTTGCTTCAGAATATTGGTTAATGTTACTAACATTTATTACTAAGTACTTTTGCGGTGAAATAATCAGATAGACTGTTTGATTAACTTGAAATACTCGAAATAAGCTCTTTGGTACAACTTTGACGTACTTTAAGTTTAGTACTTTCATATGATTATTTGCCATATTATTTAATTTAGACAGTACTTACTTAGAGAAGTCATTTACTTCTAATTCTAAAAGTTGTGTTAATTCTTAAAGATCTTGCTTTATTTAATTTGTTTTCTAGTTATATATCTACTATGTATTAATTAAAGAAAAATTTAATACATTATGATTTGGTTCTATTATATTATCACGATTATTATTATGTTATTATGACACCTAGAAGTAACAAGAAAAATAACACAATAATACAGAGAAATTAACGAAATAATTAACACAATTAAGTACCAATCAGAGAGACAATAAACTCCATGGGAGACATTATATCTGTTGATTATCTCAGAGGCACAGTCTAGACTCTAGAGATCTTTTTGGGTCATCAGAGTTTCCACAACGGAGAAACAACGTAAGGCATACAAAGAACCAATTTCTACATGCAAGGAAAAACATAGGAGAGATAAAACAATTATCAAATCCCAGTAGTATTAAGTACAATCATCAACCTAATTTTTGATTAATTTCATGCATAGGGTGAACTGTATAATATAAAATAAAATAAAGATATGAAACTCACGTGGTAAGCACAAAATCCATTAATGATTGAATCTTCAATTTAAACTTGAATACCCATTGATGTGAAATCAAGAAGGAAAATGAGAAAAAAAAATTATAAATCCTAATAATCCATAAGGGTAAGAGTTAAGAACATTCATCGACTAATTAGATATCTCGTTTATTGCACTGCAAAATTGAGTATAATACCTCATACCAAGACTCAAGAGAGTTCTTCCAATTCTATTTTAAGAGTAACACTTTCCTAATCCCACCTTGGATATCGTGATTCTTCCATAAATAATACAAAATTTCCAAATAATACGATAAAAAGAATTGAAAGGAAAATCAAATCGTGAAAATTAAGAATTACAGCAAGATGTGAAGAATCAGAGAATCTCACTTATCAATTTCGAAAGTTGAAACCCTTACTTCCCCTAATTTATACGTCAATCCCCTCTAAAGAAAGAGATCTAATCTTGACTGGAATTGGCAGCGATTGATAGAGAGTCCACGATAAAGATTACTGAAAACATTTAAACTTTTCATACAAAAAAAAAAAAAAAAAAAAATTCCTTTTTTAAAAAAAATTTGAACGCTTACTAGATAGGAAGATTTCAATTCTATTGTGAACATGCAAATCTAATTTATTATACATTATTAGACTTTTCATATAAAGAATTTACATAAAAAAACAAGTGCAAATATTTATATACAGGTTGTATATGAAATTGTAAAAAGAAAACAAGCTGACTTGTCTTGGATGTGGATGGAAGCATTTATTCCAGTTCTTAGTTACAAAAATGATCTTTCCATCCAATTCCATGCTATCTTCCTTTAGCCACCTCTTTTGTTCTATCGTTTTATGGAAAATTAAAGAAGAAACAGAGAGGTTATAAGGGTAGAAATTGATGTTTGTAAACCCTTGCTGATAAAATTGATCCAATCCCATTCGTGATAAGAAGGTGTCCATATATTTGATGACATTGTATTTAGATGTTTAATCATTGTAATATACAACTTTTTTTTTTTCCGGTTTTCTGGAAATGGTTGAACAAATTGAGAAATAGTAGAGCTCATAATTTGAAGTGTTTCATCCTTCAAGAGAAATTATTTGAGAATATGTCCACTAGCATTTAAGAGACCATTTATCAAAGTATAAAATGGTGGCCATACCATCGTACTCAATCACCAAAAGCAAAACTATTACCCAATACTCCAGTTTCTTTTAGTGTCTTTGCTTAAAATGCATTTCAAAGTCGTATACGTACGCAGATTTATGGATTATGCTGCTTAAAATGTATTTCAAAGTCGTATACGTATGCAGATTTATGGATTATGCAGTAGCGTCTAAACCACCAACTAAGTGAATAATTAGAGTGTTAACGGCACAAAAATACTCTCAAATTTGAATATTCTGTAATTTAATACCTGAAGTTTGGACTTTATAAAATAATACCCTGAAATTAAATATTTTCGAATATTAATATCATGGATAAACCTTTTAACCAATTTAAGCAATCAAAAAATAATAATATCCTACATGAAAATTAGATTAATCTTTATTATTTTTCTTAATTTTAAGAATATTATTGTATTTTATCAGTTAAAATTATTACAAAAATCAACTCATGTTATTAATTTTTAGAAATTCTTAATATCAGAATATTATTTTGCAGAATTCAAAATTCATAATTTCAATCGCATAATATACAAACTTTATAATTCTTTTTTCCCATAATTAAAATTAGATTTATTTAGATTTAAAGAGTCTACGCCGGCTAATTAGGGCTATCTCAATTAGTTCAAGACTTTAAAGACGTATGTGTGAGTTTAATAAGGTCAGAAATTTAAGTATAGATAATATGTATGATATTTTTTTTAAAATTTATAATAAACGCTTAATATCTTTTTTTTTTTAATTACTATACCGATATTTAATTTAGTTATAGCCACCAACTAGGAGACGCATCATGCCCAAGACCGACATCACGTGATTCTAGTTATGTGAACAACGAAACTATGTGGAAAACAACCATGCATTTTTTATCGATCTAAAATTTCCTCTTGTTTTTTTTATAAAATCGTTTCATGCTCATAAAAATTGATAGTATAATTGTTGCATAATGACCACATTCAAAAATTTGAAACCTGCATATATAAAACCATAGCAAAAATGATCTAGAGCAATCCAGAATATTTCAACAAGTCTCATTCCATTAAAATAATTAATAATTGAAATCAATTTAAGTCAATACAGTTGAATCAATGTTTGACAATATAATCACTCTCAATCAAATTAGTATAAAAACTAGGTCCACTGCGATCAAAGCGTCGATCGAAAGTAGCTTCTAGGTATCCTTGATTCTTGATTTGGCTTTGGAATAAACAGAATGATCAATTGGTATCTTGTATCTCTTCACTGATCAATAAAGTATATATAGAACTAGAATTCGGAAATTAATACCTATAGAAATCTGCCCGTACAATCCTGAAAAACTGTACAATCAATATACTTAATTTTGACTATCTCAACATTTGGGTCCCAAACCCGAGCCTTTGGTATACTTTACAAGACGATTCTCGAGCCTCACTATATGGGTTTTGTCAAATCATAAATTCAGCGGGATCACCCTTCAGTCGATCCCAACGGTCAAATTTCAAATTATGTGACCAAAATATGGGTATATATACCTGTGCCAAACTTCTCCTAGTGTAACGGTGACGAGTGAGCGGCAGAAAAGGGTGAGAATGCCTGGTGGCTTCCTGGGCAACTCACATTCGCTGCAGATGACAAGATCAACGGAGGGAGCAATTTCATGGTTTCATTCGTCCTCTCGGCGGCGCGTCACTAGCCGGAGCTCGTACCTTTGCCTCGAGGTGGTGATTATGAGTGGCTGCAGGGGCATGCAATTGTCGGCAGTTGCCAGAGATCGATCGTTAGACATTGGGCCATGCCATGAGTGAGGTAAAGAGATATGGTGATCATGGAGAGAGAAAGGGAGACACGGGAGAAAGAGGAAGCATGTGAACAGATATGGTTTTTTCAACCCAAAAAAAAAAAAAAAAATAGAATTGGTTCAAGGTTTGCTCTTTAGTCCTTTCAGTCAAGAAAGTTTTTTCTTTAGCCCATTTCCAATCCAAAACAAACTTTAAATTAGTATAACTTTTATATCATTTTACAATTTTTTTTACACTATTTTCAAAGAGCATCCCCGACCCAAAATTTTAATTCTTACACCAAAATGAATATTCTCATTTTTTTTTAATTTATAAACAATTAATATATTCTACTTATTATTTAATTATATATTCATGCAAACTAAAATTACGATAATTAATCTAATGTACATAACTAACATTAATTGCATTTGATAAAGAAACTTATTTAAAAGAAAACTTTACATTTAATGTTACAACTTAAAAAAATACATTTAATATCTCAAATAAAAAAAAGTTACATTTAATATCACATTCCCAACCAAATACTAATTATTGTTTTACTTTATACTGTATTTGCCTTTATATATTAGTGCTTTATGTCGTAATTTGCCTTTAAATATTAGTGGTTTAATGTTTAAGTAGTAAGTTATAATTTGCCTTTAAAATTAATGCTTTTAAGATTTATGTTGTTTTCTAGTGGTAATTTATTTGGAT
>JXTB01000351.1:0-22943 GCA_002914805.1 Parasponia andersonii
CTCTGTCCGGGTCTGGAGCCGCGGGGCTGTTTTCCATTGCATCCAGTCTGAAGACCCTTGGGGCTTCTGACCCCTACGACTGTTGAGGTGAGGGTCGCTGTTCCTAGACAGCAGACCCTTGGGGCTTCAGACCGCCAGCTGTCGTGGATTCGAGGTCTGACCGACTGAACCGTTTGGGATCAGTGGTGGATTCTGCCTTAAATTCGGAAGACCCATAGGCCGATGGTGAGATCACGTGCGATCCGCGTGACCCTTCTCACGTTTCAAGGTTCAGGAATGGGCCCCACAATATATATATATATATATTAGTTTTTGCTTGTTGTGTTGTTCAGATTGTAGTTAATGGCAAAGACCCTTCTTTTGAGGGTGAATATGTCCCGTAAATATTCTCAAGGCTGGTATTGTTTAACTTTGATCTGAACCAATGTAATCATGGCTTCAATTTTATATTGATATGAGCATTATTAACCTTGTGTTATTGTTCCACTGGGACTGAAACCTGGAGATATATACCCGCCATATGTTTTTGAGAGGGGGGGGGGGGCTGTGTTTGGTTGGCTGAAAAAATCAGTAGGAAAAGCTCTGAACAGAGAGAGAAAAATATCAGAACAGGAATGATATTCCAAGAAACCACACAAAAGGAAAGGAAAGAAGGTTTAAGAGAAAATAGAGTCGTTCAAGTTCAACCATCCACTTAGTGAAATAATCCAGTCTTGAATAATATAGGACACCCACTTAAAAAGGATTTATTGGGAGAAGGCTTATAGGCTATATCCTTTTTGAGGGTTTATCACCTTCTTTAGTAGACTCGTAGTACTAGCACAGCCGTTGGCATATTAGTAGAGATACTCCCTATATAGAAATACAGTCCCCAAGTATTCAGTCATGTAACTTCTGTAACTATCTACTGCAAAGACACCACATCTTGCATGAAGAATCCTCTTAGTAAATCGGTTCAGGTTCGTAAATTATGCCCTTGCCTTTGTTTTCATGCATTCCCTTTCTGATAAATTGTCCTCGAATTCGCGGTCTTTGCTCCGCCAGTTTTTTTCTGCTCTGGTACCGAACCTAAAAGAGTCAAAGATGCTTCTGTTACCTTCTCCCCAATTTGTCATAGAAGTTAGAATGCAATATTAGACAGTTAGGACAACAAATCAACTATGTATGTTTCATGGGGAAACAATTATTAGTGGAGTTTTATTATACCAAGAGGATCCCAAAGATGATGGTGTAAGGGCGTAGTGCTGCTAATAGGAACTTCCGCTTTCATAGAAGAAACCCATGTAGTTGATTTTTTGATGAGGTCTATTTTGATATTTAAATATGAAATATTTATATTTGAATAATCAAAATATTTCCATGACCTACTTCTTAGAAGAAAATTTGCAATAAAAAATTGCAGAAATGAAGGGAGAATTCAGTATATAACTAATTATTTGGCCCTTTCTGCTCTATGATAGGAAAACTTTCTAGTTACCTTTTTCTCAAAGCATCTCTCTTGCCTCTTCTGGCGGAATCTTTTCAGAGCTGCTTCTCTTTGTGCAAATCGATTTCCATCCGCTCCACTTCCATCAATGGTTTTCCCTTTTCCGGCTATCCCACTATTGCTTTCCATTTTCTTGGCTCTGGAATTTGAAGCAGTGGCGTTCCTCATATGCCCATTTCTACCATGTTTACTTCCTGAGGCACTTCTGTTGAGACTGTGATTGCTGATATTGCCTTCCATGGGTGCTCTCAACGGATTGGATGAACCGCACTGGGAAGCACCTGCTGCCATATTTTTTAAAGACAAATTATCACCAAGGAATAGCTGCTATGAAGTGGCATGTATGCATTTGGTGGAGATTCTTATTGAATGATTATGGTGAAACTGCACTACGACCTGGTGGTTAGTGCCCTTTGCTTGTGTCTTAATTGCATTAGCTATTTCAGCATCAGATTTACCTTGTATAGTAGGATGAAGAGAAGATTGGCCATTTTGCACTTGTTGGAATGCAGTGCAAGATTGGAGCATGACTGTTGATTTGGGTGTTGGCCAGTCTGCAAAAGGCACTTGTTTGGTAAAAGCGTTATTCGTAGTGGATCCCATATCATTGTTGTTACTACTACCATTTGAACCCTGGTTGGGGGGTGTGCCATTTGAATCGGATTGAAAATTTGGCGCTGATTCTGGATTTGCCGCATCCGAGCTATTATCGAGAGGAGAACAACTACCTATGTTCCCTGTTGGAGCCTGGTTTGCAGTTGCAGCAGAATTATACCTGCATGGTACAGAGAATTAGTTTGATTATTAGATTCGGAGTTAATTGTGGTTCAACATGTATATATTTAATTATATCGTTTCTATACCTTGAGAAGGCCGAAACATCTGAATGTCTTAGAACATTTCGTTCGTGTGCACTGGTTATGTTATCTTGGACATCTCTTGGCCTCTTTAAAATGAGCTCAAAGAAAGGTATTTCTTTATTGTCATGGATGGTCTTATCACTCATGCAGGGAGCCTTGGAGAGATCATTTGAGATGTCAAGGTCTTCACTTTCCATGTGAGGATCAATACTATTAGCGGAGACACCCATTAGATCAACAACTTGGATATTTTCTGCATTTGGTTCTTCATTGTTGAGGTCTAGTATTCCTTTCTCCTGTTCCTCATCATCTTTCTTTGAGTTAAGCTCAGAAGTTTTGTCTTTATCAGTGTCTGCCATGTTGGTCAACCCTTTTTCACCTGGGTCTTCAAGCTGCAAATATGGAATGCTAGGTACTCCTATGTTCAAGTCTTTTCCCATGAGTCTTTTGTCTAAGCAATCGAAATGCATCATAACTTAGCCAAGAAGGGAGAAAGGAGAGAAGTGCAAAAACATATTATGAAAAGTTGCCTACCAAGCTCATCAATCTGTGCAACGGGTGTTGTTGTTGCATTCTCAGGCACCCAGTTGTTGCCAAATGCTCCATGCCTTGGATGATTAGCCTCACAAGTGCTATCAGGAGGATCAGCAAAATGGTCCCATGGTGACACTGGCTGAGGGCTGTCAACATCTACTGCCCTCTTTGTCCAAGAGCTCTGCAAAAGCTCAGCAGTAAGTTTTCATTCTCTTTCTTGTTTTCTCATCTTGCTAATTATCCTTCCATGAGAGCTCTTACATAGATATGTCTCCATCAAAAGATAATATGATATTATGCAAACATGGTTAAAACTTTTGATGTTGTATCATCTATGATGGTGCAACCATAGGTTTTGTGAAACATAAAATCCGAATTATGCTTGTGGAAACTAACTTTTTGCTCATGTTTCAGTAATACATAAGAAAGATAGTTCATACTTTCAAACAGACATTAGATCCTTACATGAAAATTAGTGACATTAGATCCTTACATGAAAATTAGTTATACTTGTACCTGAGTTCCACTGTCACTGCCATTCCTGAAAGTTAGACCAATGCTTTCAGTGTCGTCCACATCATTGCTGCCACTGTTGTTGTCTGAATCTTCTACAGTTGTTGATTTTATGGGTTTTTCAACCCATATACCACTTTCACTCCCACTACCGCTGGACTGATGAAAATATGCAAAATAAATGATGAAAAATAAATGAAGTTTTGTATTTCTTGTGGTTTTATAATAAATAACTGATACTTGGACTACAGTAAACTCATTTTAGTTAAGTTATACTAATAACGGAATTAAAAATTTTTCATTGGTTAAATCCGAAGAAATGATGTGACTCCAAGCAATGTTGGCGGCCATTTTCTGTTTGGTATAGTTCAAGAATTGTGCTTACTGAGAATTAAAGGCATAAATGAGAACAAACCTGAACCTCAACGTGGGTTGGTCCATGATAAAATAAAATAGAGTAAATTAGAACTCACAATGTGGAATTTTCTCCAAACATGCTGCCAAAGGTTTTTAAGCTCATTCTTCCGAATAGGCTTCACTAAAAAGTCAACTGCACCTTTCGATAAACACTTAAAGACCATACTCCTAGAATCTTGAGATGACATCACTGCACGCCCAGGTAGCAGTTAAAAGTATCAGCTACAAAAAGATGCTAGGGAAAGAGAATTATTTGTAACATAGATGATTAAGTACAAGAAATATACTCACTAATCACAGGGATATCCTTGCAATTCTTTTTGCTCACGATCTTGCATAAAAGGCCAATACCGGATAAAAAGGGCATGACTACCTCAGTCAAAACAAGATCAACATCGGTTATAAGATCTTCTAAGACTTTCCAAGCTTCTCTACCATTTTCCACAGCTGTTACTGCCAGTATGAGACTAACTGTTAGTTTCATAGAGGTAAAACAAAATGCTAAAGACTCTTGACTTTAGGAGATAAAATCAATCTTCTAACTTAACTTTCACGTAACAATTTACCTAGAAGTTTGCATTTGAATTAAACAAAATATGATCAATGATGAAAATCAAATAGCATCACAATGTAATTATGAAAAACAATGCTAAAGAAAAACATCACCAGAAACATTTAACACTTTAAAGTTCCATTTATCTCAAACTAAAATTAGACATAAGCTGTAAACAGGTCTGGCACCAAGATGTTAATACTTTTGTATAAGATCATAGTCTAACTTAAAGACTCTGGAAGTACAAAGACTCAAAATTAAGACCATTTCATCAAATTCCAATTTGTGACAAAGTTCTCTTTAGAAGTTACAGTAAATCTACCCTACAAAACATGTGGAGCAAGTGGCCCACCTCAGGGTTAATCTACTTCCACATTCCATAGGAACCCAAAGTTGATTTGGTTGGATCATGAGGTTACAGCTACAAGTGTGCTCAATAACGATTCTTGGTCAAAATCTAAACTAGCCTGAGAAGTCATACCAAATCCTTTCTCCATCCTACCTCGTGTGGAAAAATGATGTTTTGATTTAAAAGATATGTAAATTTTTAGATGATTTTGCTTATATTTTTTGGCAATAAAAGAAGAGAACAAAAGTGATAGCTTTTCAAGCAGAATTTAGCAACTGTTTTCTAAATGAACTTAATGGAGCACAAGTAATAATCATTTTGTTATGGAGAAACAAGAAGGCTAAAATAGGGATAATAAAATCATTCTAAATTTTTGAAACTCTTGCACACCTTCCCCCCCGGTTTCTCATGTTTGAAGCATAATTCTTGAAGAGCTTCTTGAGAAAGTTAAATTCGACCAATTTTAGCTCAAAATTCTAGAGGCTAAAACCCTGAAAAGTCATTTTAGAAACTACGGAAAGTAGCTTCTAAGCCTTGTAAGCCATACAAAACCTTTAAGAATCATGCAAAGCAGCCCCAAAGTGTTGGTTGTTAATTTATTTGAAGCCAAAGTGGCTTATGAGCCTTGAACGGTAAACAAAACTTTTTCAGAAGCCATGCCAAGCAGCACCAAATTGTTGGTTCTAAAATTCAATTGAACAAACCTCCTTCTCTGTCCTCCCCTTAAAAAAAATGAATTGGGATCTCATAGCTATTACGTTTCGTCAGTATGTAAGATATGACTTTCAGTTAAGGGTGTAATACAGTTTAGATGTTTAGGAATAAATTAAGATTGTGTGTTCTCCAACACCTCGACAGAGCTACATGGAACTGTGCAGTGAAGATATTATACTGAGTCAGCCATCAGTGTGATCATTCTGTTCCAGTATCAAACCGAAGTTTCAGGGTAGAAAATTCTAGCAACTTCGAATTAGACAAATAACTATGAAGAAAGAACAGTACAAATAAACATTTGAAGAACTGGAATATAGGTAATATTGGGCATAGTCGAAATGTAGCTTTCCATCCAAAAAGACAACAGGAAAGGGAAAAAATTGAAAAATCTAGCTGATTATCTACTATTACTCCTAATAGGGACCCGAAGGAAAGCAGAAGCACTGCCATAAGATCAGGGGATCAGTCTAGAAATGGTGTACTAGTCAAAAAATTATCAATCAAAAGATGAGCCAAAAAAAGGAATCATTTTAGCAAAAGATGGCAGGACAAGCTTACTTCCATTAAACTAAAAATCAAAGATTTCTTAGTTCTTTTACAGTAGGATCATATTCCTTAGTCCTTGTACAATTGTATAGTATTGCAACGTTCCTCTTTCTAGCTGATGTCAATGACTATATTTCTTAGACAGTTAGACCAATACATAGGTATTCATAGTTGACGAAACAGACCACATACAATGATATACAAGATTTTCTTTCGTGTCATATAACATAAAGTCTATTCATAGCACAGAATTATGTACAGGTCAATATGCAATTCTAACAGCAAGCAATGTAAGACAGAGAACCACACATTCAGAATTAGAGAAGTACAAACATCACTTCATGTTGCTGAATTTACTGACCTTCATAGCCACAATTTCGTAGTAGTGCACTGACAATATGGCGAGTTGAGTCATCATTTTCCACCAGTAGAACCTTTAGAGACCTGAAAGCTAGGAACCTCTCCCAGCAAACCAAATGCCGTTGAGGCTGTTGCTGAGACCTCTGTTGGCCAGATTGGCTCTGGTCCAGGACCTGGACTGCTCCAATCTGCCCATCGTTAACATCTTGCACATCTTCATTAATCCTTGATTCATGTTCCTCTGAAAGCCCTTCGCGCTCTCCTGTAACCCTGCCCCTTCTTTCCTTGTTCCCATCTTGAATACGGTGATTCAACTCGGCTAGCTCATCGTTGGTTACGGCAGCTTTATTATTCATCTGAACCTTCCCCATCAAACCAACACAAGAAAGCTATTCCACAAGAGATCTTGCAAATCCCGTTGTGAAAAAATACAGTCTCAGTGGTAAAAATGTCCTCTTAACCTGTACAAAAGTAAAAGAAAAATACAAACATCTTCAATATCAAAAACCAATAAGATCAAGATAATATATGTGTTTAGATCAAACCCCATATGTTGTAACGTAAAAATGAGCAGAAGTTCTTCAATTATGTTATACACAGAAAATAACAGAAAATGAATTATTATGAGATTAATCCTTATCTATCCTCATGTCTCTACTACTTTCCTTGTATGGATCTAGATTGAGATTAAAGTTTACAAGATTTGAAGATGTGAAAACTGATTAATCCCGTAAAACTAAAGTGTTTGTGGATAAGATAAAAAGAGTAGTATAATTAGAGATAGATTTACTAGGAACTGAATTCTGATAATCATATAAAAAAATCAGAAAGCAAAATTATCCATTCATTCAACTAAAGTAGTAAACCCAGCCAGTTCAACAAGGATAAGAAAAAACCCTAAAACATAAAGTTCAAAAAAGAAAACCCTTACAAAGAAAAGATGATAAGCACACCATGAAACGAACCATATATCAAATTCATGACTCTCTTAAAGCTATAAAGGAATCATATATATTCAACTCAACTGAACCTAATAGGGTTTCTTAATCTGTTGAGATGCAGATTCTTTACTTCTTTAGGAACTAGACTCAACAATTCAAAACACCAAACTCGGAACCATGAAGTAGAAAAGCAGCTTCAATTATTCAAAAATAAATAAATGAATAAATAACTAATAGTCATGCATGCAAGTACACATGCAAACACTGATCGAAACTAATTTTCCAAGAAAAGACGGGAAAATCAAATAATTAATTATTTCCAATTTGTCGTCTATTAGTTCACTAAAAAAAAAACGAACTCCTCTGATTCAAAAGCTATCAAAAACTCTGTTCCTTCATCATGTGAACAACAGCTGCTTTATTTTTCCCTCGTAATGAAAAATCAACTTTCAGCAACAAAATGATGCTTTTCAAAGGGTAAGGATACCTCTCAAAACTACTCCATGCGAGCTTGGATGCTCATAAAAACGTCAATGGTGGAGGAAGTTCATACCCAAAAAAAAAAAAGGAAAAAAAATACAAGAGTTCCAATTTTCTTTTTTCAAAAAAAAACAAATGTGAAGGCTCAAAGCATTTCCAGTCCGTTTTTGTTATATTATTTTTTAAAATTAAAAAAAATAAAATGAAAGTAAAGAAAAAAAAAATTATTGGTCGAGGAAGAGTGAAGGGTGAAAAAGCTGACGAGGGAAGGAGAGAAACAAACGGGTGGGATATGTCCTAGTGTCTTTAGATATTTGTCCCTACAAAAATGTTCGTAATGGGGGGGAATAAAGGTCTGCCACGTGGGATGCCACGTCGGACCAAAATGTTCTAGTGCGCTCCAATATCTAGAGCTGCTCTCTCAGTTGTTTACCGCGGATCTTGAGGCGATCCACTGCTCCGTTTCTCGACACGTGGCACTCCCTGTGATGAGTAAAAGGTTTTCCGAGGAAGTGGCTGCAATTCTTCCCTTTTTTTTTTCTTTTTTTCTTTTTTTTTTCATTTATATGGAAAAGTGGAAACCATCGTTTTTACTTTTGCTCCACTTTTTATCCCATAAATGCACACATTACGAAGTAAGATTCAATATCTGTCTCATAAGTCATACGATCCCACGTCAATATGCTATTACTAACCTTTTTTCCTTTTTTTTTTTTTTTGGCTAAATATTACTGACCTTTTATATGGTGTTGTGTTGTAAAAGTGAGATTATAATCAATGGACTATATCTCACACGATCACACAATAATATTTTAATAGTTTATATGTTATTGTGAAAGTGTGAGATCTATAAATTGTGATAGTGCTAGCAATACATTATATATGTGAACTAAAATATTAATTGACAAAAATGAGAATTAGTTAGTAACAAGAGATCGGTATACATTGTCGAATTTTTAGCTCAATGGTGCTATATAGCTTTGCTCTTTTAATGTAGTAAAGCAAGAGAAAAAAGTGTTACAATGTAAACAAGGTAACGATCATTAATGTTACACAACAACTTAGACTAAGCATTACCAAGCCAATTATAATAATATTTTCTAGATTTTTTTTTATAATTTGAATTGTTTAAATTAAAAAAAAAAATGAGTTAGCAACATTGTTTAAATTTATTGCTTGTTTGTTAAAAAGTAATAGGAATCAGGTATGGAGTAATGATTCTCATTCACGCATTTACCAAAATATAATATGAAGAAAAAAAATGTGTAAGACCTACACAAATTTGGAGGAAAAGAATGCAAATACTTTTCCCACCAACACCCAAAGTGATGTGATTATCTACAAACAATTTTTTTTTTTATTAAAATTATAAATTACAGTTCCACTAGTACAAATCTATTTTTTTTTTATGAACTTTAAAAACTTATATACATTTAAAAGGACAATTTAGTACATTTAATGCATTCCCATTATTTTTTTCCTTTTTTTTTGAGATCAACTGAATTTTGTTATTATAAATTAGTGGAATCTTTTATAATAACATACTCTATTAGAAGAGGAGATTCTTCTAACAAAATAAGTTTATCTTCTACTCCTAAGGTGAGTCTAGCTAAACTATGTGCAACTTTCTTAGTTTCACGAAACAAAAGCTTAAATATGATATTAGGAAAAAAAGAAAATAAGAGCTTGTACTACTATCAATGCATTCGACTCTAGAAAGTGGAGACTTAATATAGCGTCCCTGGTACATAATGTGCTAGTCACTTTTCTTGCCAACGATACTAGTCACTTTTCTTGCCAATGATACTATGACTTCTCCTTTTGCATTGCAAATGATAGTACCAACACCCACTGAACGTGTCTATGCATTGATGGTCGTATCCACATTCATCTTGAAGTGGCTATCTGAGTTAGTCTCCTTCCTTCGTAGTTCTACTCCTTCCTTCGTAGTTCTAAAGGGCCATCTTTCTTAGTTTCATAAAACAAAAGCTTAACTATGATACTAGGAAAAAAAAGAAAATAAGAGCTTGTACTACTGTCAATGTATTCAACTCTAGAAAGTAGAGACTGAAGATAGCATCCCTGGTACATAATGTGCAAGTCACTTTTCTTGCTAATGATGCTATGACTTCTCCTTTTGCATTGCAAATGATAGCACCAACACCCACTGAACGTGTCTAAGCATTGATTGCCGTATCCACATTCATCTTGAAGCAACTATCCGAGTTAGTCTCCTTCCTTCGTTGTTCTAAAAGGGCATTTTTATTATAAATACTGCTCCTCACTCTTTTGAACTCCTCTAGGTATTTTGTAGTCCAGCTGACTACAACATCGGGTGATTTGTTTTTAGAGCCATGTATTCTATTATTCCTTTCGGTCCAAATACTCCAAAGCAAACACAGAAACAATTCTGACTCAGTAAGTAAAGAAGTAGAATACGAATGAATAATATCAACCCTAGTTAGATGAAACAGAGATTAGAATTTGAATACAAATTTAGAGGTGCTCCAAACTGACTTAGTGAATTTATAGCTAATTAAAGTGTGAGTAGTAGATTTTCAAGACAAGGAATAAGATATGTAATATGGTGATTGAATTATTTTCTTCCATCAAAGTACCACAAAAAGTTAGTAGAGCATCATGATAAACTCGCCAAATACAAATCTTAACCTTACTCTGCAACTTTAGTCCCCAAAATTTCCTCTATCAACTTTGCATTTTATCGGATCTTGAAATTGAACTCCTTTCCATTTTCGAATCAGCTTACCAATAACTCGAGCATACTGAATAAATTCCAGTAGTCGTGAAAGGCCAAATTAAATTATCTATTCGAGGTCTCATACTCAATAAAATGGAGAATACTTAACAAAATTAGATAGAAAAACAGATTAAAATTCACAATTAAACTTGTAAATGTTCAATATAAAAGATATAATAGAAATTATAGAGACACCATAGAAGGAAAGTAACTATTAAAAACACATAAATTAATAAAACATATATTCATAAAACTAGAACTGCAGACTCAACTTAGACCACGTATAATAAATAACATAGCTTATTGTATTTGGTAGTTGCATTTAGTGAGCTATGTTTGAATTACCTTTTTTCAGCGTAATTTTTATTTGAGTGATAATACTAAAAAGAGATCACACAAATGAACACTAAGAAGTTGTTTCAACGGATTGAAAAATTGTAACTTTCCATAGTTGTAATAATTGGATAAAATTAGAGAAAGATTCATACTTTCAATTTTTAACTACACACTGAATTTTAATTTTGTTCCAATTTTACCAGTGGTTTAGTAATTCAGATATAGATTTCTAACAATTCTAAAGTTAACATATATAAAAAAAGTAAGACAGAAATATAAATTAAATCTAAAAGTAAATATGAGTTTTGATAAAAGAACCTTATCAATATTTGAGGGCATGACAAGTTGTAGTTTACCAATATCCCATTGCCGATCTCTTGTGATAAAAAAAGAGACACACGACTCTTCGTCATAATGAATGGAATACAGAGGTTTGAAGAAAATGCTACTTAGAATCCATGGGTCTAAAAAGTATTGAATAGAATTCTCATCACCAACTCTCCATCGAAGCCCTTCTTGCAATAACTCCCTACCCTATATGATACTCCTCCAAGTAAGTGAAGGAGAATGTTCTAATGGTGCTTCAGAGAAAGTACTGTGAGAAAAATAACGAGCCTTATATATTTGACTAACAAGTGTATTTGGTTGAACTAGTAGATGCTATGCTTGTTTAGCAAGAAGAGCTTGATTAATATTTATAAAAGAACGAAAAACTCATTCCTCCATTAAGCTTAGATCTACATATGAATTCACGATTTTTCCAATGAATTTTGCGACCTTTTTCTGAAAACCCTACCAGAAATTTGCCATTTGAGACTCAAGCACTTTGCAAAGTGTTGAAGACAAGCAGAAAACACTCATAGAGTATATTGGTACTGGCTGAACCATAACTTTTAATAAGATCTCTTTTTTCGTAACTGAAAATAATTTCTCTTTCTAAGAAGACATCAAATTCCATAGCTTACTTTTAATATTACAAACAAGACTTTTTTATCTCTCTTTGAAAATGTAGTCCTAAATATCGCTCATGGCATTCACAAACCAATGTTCTTCAAAAAAATCCCCGACTTTTTATTGTGTATTCGGTGAAAAGGAGATAGTTGATTTTCTAAAATTTATTTTCTGATCAGATGCTTTTTCATATATTAAAAATAAATTTTTCAGCGCAAAGCAAGCTTCTTTGGTAGCAGAGCAAAATGATAAACTGTCATATACAAAAAATAGATGTGAAACTCTCTAAATAGTTCTTGCAACCTGATCGTCAATGAGAGCAAAATAAAAACATAATTTAGATTCAAAAAGAAAGCATTCAATAAATGAGTTTCCATGAGTACAGTTTAGGTTCTCCTTTAAGGAAGGAAAAAATAAAGTAAACACATGAATGTTGTTTAATGAATATAATTTATTTTCTTATTAATTTTAAATAAACAACATAATCCAAATAATGATTCTTAAATTCTTCTATTTTATTCTTATTTATTTCGGATTAGAATGAAGTAAACATGGCATTAGAAGTTCCAAATGTGGATTCAAGTCATGTTAGGGTCTGCAAGATGTTCATTTTTTTTCCCCAAATGTTGAGAACATTAGGAACTTTGGTCGGGATATTATCCTGATAGAAACATTTTATTTCATTTTTTTAAACAAATAATGGAGATTCCGACAACTGGTACAATATATATATATTGATACCAATTGGTAACAAATAAGTTATTATTATTTTTTATTTGGAGCAATAAGTTGTTATATTTTAGTTGGTATGGAATACAATTTGCTACAACTAAATAACTAATAACATGCTTACTTATCAGTAGGTATTAAAAAGTTAAAATAAGAGTACGTTGGAATCCATCTATTAACATGACTCCATAAATTTGTCATTAAGAGATATTGGAGACTCTATATTAAGTTAATTGCAATTATCTCATATTATTAATTGGTTAATATATAAAGGCTGAATAGATAGAATTAGGCAGTATTACTTGGAGGATATGTGACCTGTTGTGGATAATTTGTTTTCCTTAAAAAAAAGAAAAGCAAAGAAAACCCTAGATTCTCTTCTTGCTGTTCGCGGATTACTGGTTTCAGAAAAATTAATTAGTAATATATTAGATTCTTAAGAAACGGTACTTAACATTATCTAATTATTTTAGAAGAAAAAGGTCCTAAGACATATCAAAAACGTAAAAGGATCACGAAAAAATTGCATATATATATATATATGGTTGCCAATTCAATAGGTATATTTTTTTTTTACCTGTGGGTAGGTATTTCTTTTTTAGTCGTTAGATCATCATCTAATGGTGATTCAATGGCTATAATGAAATACATGAAAAGACGTGTGTCATTAATGCTCTTTCTCT
This sequence comes from Parasponia andersonii, assembly GCA_002914805.1. NCBI lineage: Eukaryota > Viridiplantae > Streptophyta > Magnoliopsida > Rosales > Cannabaceae > Trema > Trema andersonii. The sequence goes on from JXTB01000351.1 coordinate 13,211, forward strand.
CTCTTATTTTTTACAATAAAAAAATATACATGCTAAATTTTCATTGGCTAAATTGATACCTATGTATAGGTAAAAAAAAAAATATCTATTGGATTGGTGCCCTATATATATTTATATATATATATATAAGCATCAATTCAATAGGTTTTTTTTTTTTGTTTTTTTGACTTATACGTGAGTATCAATTGGGTCAATGAAAATTTAGAATGTAAATTTTTTATAGTAAAATATAAGAGAAAAAAATAACATTAATGACGCACGTTTTTTCATATATCTCATTATAATCGTTAAATTACTATTAATGATAATCTTACGGCTAAAAAAACGTATACATAGATTAAAAAAAATACTTACGAGATTGGCAAGCTATATATATATTTCTAGTACGTAATTTTTTTTACACATATGTAGGTATTATTTTACTAATTAAAAATCATCATGTATATCTTGTCATAGTAAAAGGTAAAGAGAAAAGTAACATTAATAATGTACATTTATCGTAATTTTTTTCTAATTATTCAAATTATAATAGTCATTAGATAATATTCTAACTGCTAAAATAAATTTATAGATAAGTTAAAAAAAATAGTCAGTAGATTATGATCCATATATATATAACTAATGTCGAACATTAAGGGCTTATTTGGATTCATTCTCATTTTTTATTTTATTTTTATTTTTTTAAATAGAAAAATGAAAATTCTTTTTGGAAATTTGTTTGGCAATTTTGTTTTTGTTTTTGGTTTTTAAAAATTATTACCAAAAATTTCAAAAAAAGTAGTAACAAAAATTTCCAAAAAGAATTCTTAATACCTTTATTTTTTAAAACAAATTTCAAATACAAAAGAATATACAAATATTTGTACACAAGTGTGTGTATATATATATATATACATATATGAGTTTATGTGACTTTTTCTCTCGTTATTTACACTTTATTGTTTTTAGAAACAAGTAGTTAAATAAAATATGCCAAACATATCTCTTGTTTATAAAAATTAAAAATTAAAACAAAACTTTTACTTCTATTTTCAATTTATTTAAACAAAAAATACAGAAATGAATCTAAGCAGGCTCCAAATATTTCGTTTATTTTCTTTTTCATTTTTTATTGAATGGTAAGCCAATTACATTTTATAAATATCCTAATTTAGCGAACTTTTTCATGTGACACTGTGTGTGTCCAAAATCAAAGCAAATGATCAAGTAATCAAAGTTTCTCAGACACCGACACGAGCTCATAACCGAGGGAGAACAAGTTTTATTTTTATTTTTAAGTAAGAGAGAACAAGTTTTAATACCACAGCTACATGTACTATTCAAGCAAAGAAAAGAAAACCCCTCATGAATAATTGTATATAAGTACACACTAACCTTGTAGTTGTAATATTTGCACAATTTATTATCTGAATACTATTTTAGCGACTGAGATTAGGTTCACAAAAATTACAAGAACAGTAATTCTATATGAATATTAATGCTAAATATCCTACCTTTTTAATTTTTAATATTTTTGATGTGATATATAATTTATTATTACACAAATAGTGAATAAAATTCAACTTATTTATGATAAATTTTAATTAATTAATTGAATTGTGACAACTTATTTATCACGTTAGGTGGTATTAAAAATATAATCAATTAAGTGGGATTGCTAGCACTATCTATTGTGTATATAGTGAAAATTCTCAACTCTCGAACTAATCTCTTAAAAATTTTGGAAAAGAAAGATAATAATAATAAAAAAGGAATAAAACTGCGCCTTCAGAAAAAGAGAAAAAAAGTTAGCATTAAATTTGCATGAATATGTCTCAATCCAGAAGAGATTCTAATAATAGTAATGTCCTAGTCCATTAATAGTAAATTCAAGATAGACCAATTTATTTTTATAAAAGTACGGTAAAAAGAAATATGCATTTATAAAAATACGGCACAGACCACACGCTCAAGTCTCAACCATGGAATTGATAGCCTGTACCCGAGGCTACATAAGAAATGGAACAAAAGGAATTGAATGTAAAGAAAACTAAGAATCTTTTCTTTATATTATATTATTTTATTTTATTTTTGCTACATATTTTTTACAAGATAACCGTTGCCACCCATTTAGCGTCATACATATATATATATATATATATGGTTTTTTTTTATCTATACATAAGTATCAATTTGACCAATAAAAATTTAGCATATATATTTTTATTATAAAAAGTAAGAGAGAGAAAAAGTATTAATGATGCACGTCTTTTCATGCACTTCATTATATCCATTAGATCACCATTAGATGACGATCCAACGGCTAAAAAAAAAATACTTACCCATAAGTAAAGAAAAAAAATACCTATTGGATTGGCAACCATATATATATATATATATGTATATATCTCCTTAATTCTCACTTATAATTTTTTTTTCAAAAAAAAAAAAATGGCTCTTACCTTCCATTCTACCCTACATGCAACTAAAACTTTGGAATTAAACTGAATTAGACTAATTTGGAGTTGACTCCTAAACGTTTAAGCTTTTAGATAAATGAATACCTAGAAATTCCATAAATATACTAAGTCATAACTAAAATGATGGTTGACATTCTAAGCCATGTTACAAATGTATTTGAGTTATATTCGTAATGCATAATTGAGAGCACTAAGAAAGTTTACTTCATTTAATCAAAAGAATAAAGTCAATTTCTTCGTAAAATTTTTCACTGTGAAACTAATTAGGGAAAGGGTAGAAAAGCTAATTTACAAACTGAGCTTCAACATCTATATTTCCCTTTTATTATTCTACTTTGTAGCTCTATACTTTCACCACTTTAGTTTCTTATTTTCCAAGTTTGTTTTAATTTATTAAAAAAGAATCTATGAGAAAAATTTCCCATGTTTATTTTACTTACATGCAAATTACACATTTTCAACGACAAAGGTAAACTACGTATTAAAAGAAGGGTTACCGTTTTCCAAATTAAAAAAAAAAAGAGGAAGGGTTATCGGATATGGTTAAAAAATTGTTACATCAAACCGACGAATAATATTTGGTGCGAAAACTCAGCGATGTTGGTAACGTTACCAACATACCATTACTAGTCTTGACCAAATACACACCTTGAGTTAGAATCGGATAGGGGAAAAAAAATAATAATTAAAGATTGTCAGCTGGAAGGGAAGGCGACCTGAGACTATGTGGCTATTACTTTGTGAGTTTTGTGTGCTTTTTGCTTTTTACTTTTTTGCTAAAATAAACGCTTTGCATCTTATACCTTCTTTGTGGCCTTGTTTTGAGTTTGTCTTTGAATATCACGATGAGATAGATGAAAAAGAAGTGAAATTCCTTAACTTTTTGGTATCTTCTTAGTAGGTCTGAGCTTTTATCCAATTATCTTTTTGTCCAATTGTCCTAATCCTTTTCGCTACTGGTTCTCCTTGCTTGGAAGTTAGACTTTTTCCTCCTCTTTTTTTTTTTTTTTGGGGGGGGTGCATTTTCTTCTACTTCACAAATTCAGATAAGATGGTGAATGAGTGTCTCGGAAAAAATTGGCCACAACCTTTTGATTTTGGTCACGACTCGCTCAACTGTATAGCACATATAGACAGACATAGTAGAGTTGTACCATTTTTAGGTTCAAGACAGAATCCAGTTTTAATACCTTTTGATATAGTTGTGTTTAGTTAGAATAGAGATTCTCTTTCAAAATTTCTAACCACCAATTTACATATGTTAAAAGTCCGAAGAAGAGATGAAATTCAATAGCTAAGCCTAACATAACATGTGTAAAGTTGGCAAGTCGCACGGTATTTGAAATCTCTTCTTTATCTTTTGTTTAATTATTCCTGATTTTGAAAAATGTCAAGCCAATTAATAGTCAAGTGGCGAACATGTTACACGTTTTTATTGTTGCTTCAGACTTGATATGCATTTATTGATGTTATTGTTTGGGATGTGAATACGTGATAGTGTTAGACTTGTTTCATGCGCTATAATGAGTGGACCTAGTGGATTGGGTGGAGCCTAATTTTACCATACACTTGTCCTCTCAGATGTGAACATAATTTCGTTATAAGATCGCCGTATGTGTAGAATTGGCGATTTGAATTGTTACGTCGTATTTAGATTGATACGATTATGACACGACATAATAATACTTTAATTAAAATATAATATATTTAATAAATATATTAAAAATATATAATAAGACACGATATATGTAACTCATATATATTAAATATATCATGTATCTATTTATGATTTATTTAACACAATTATTCGTTATTGACATAATTACTTAATTTTAATATGATTCTACATTAATTAACCCAAGTGAATATATGTTAATATGTTTAAAATTAATTAAAATTATATTTAAAACAATAACTATGAATAAATATTGACACAAAAATGACATTATGAGTGTAATCTTTAGGTTAAGTGAGTTGATCTAAAATCTATCTATTATCTATATTATATGCATCAATTTGGAATAGTATCAACCTGAAATCGGCACGATTACTAAGTGTATCATCTAAACTTGTTTAATTTTTGTCATTTTTGAATCATATTGTCGTGTTACATAGAAAATTATGGGCTCTATATATGGGATGAAGCTCCCGAAATTAATTTTTAGTAGGGGTCTACTAGATATTTTGCACGTGTATCAAGTTATCTTAATTTGTTCTACTTTATAAAGAATACTAAGTAGGCTAATTTCTATTTTGCACATTTTACTTTTCTTCTTTATTATTTTAAATATCCATGATGACGAAGTAGATATAACTATCATATTGAATGTAATGTGGAAAATATATGTGGAATATATTGTCCCCCCTCAAACACGAATCAAATTTCGCAATAAGATTGAAGTGGGAGGTAAAGCTCCCAAAATTAACTTGTTATATGGGTATATCCTAATCTTTTCTACTATATAAAGAGCATTAATTTCAAGCCTCAGTTCGTGTGCATACTTATTTGTTTTGTGCACTAGAGCCTATTTTAGTTTTAAGCTTAATAGATGAGTCAAGTGAGCTATTAAAGAGGTTAATGAATTTATGTCTTCACAAAGAGAATAGTGGAGAGATTTTATATTTTATAAAGTAGACTGCTAGAGTTAGTATTTGAGGTTGTTGTATACTAAAAATGTAAGTTATAGGAAAAGTGCAAGTAAAATATAAGGTGTGTACAAAATATGAGGTGTGTGCAAGCTTTCAATATGAGGAATTCTACTTGTTATCAACTGTAACTTAAAATGTGCATACGAGCTCAACTATGTAAACTCATTTTTACCTATTAACAAAATGGTCACCTCAACTTAGTGAAAGCTAGCTAGCACATCGGAAAACTAGAGGGTTTATGCAACGTTAGCTAGTATATTACCACTTGCATGTGAATTGAGAAGTTAGATAGCAGTAGATTTGATATACTGACACTCCAGGAAGCATAAACAACTACAACAGATTTTTCTAAAAAACAGATAACTCGACAAATACTGGATAATTATCATTTAAATTATGATAATTTATTTAAATATAGATATTTCCTTTATATTTAGATAGATATTTAATATTTGTAATTATCTTATTATTTTGAGATAATTATGCTACCTAAAACGGTGCATGCAATTGTAAATGATTAGGATTTTCTATCTATAAATAGGAGACTTCAGTCATAATAGAGACAAGTTCATAAACGCACTCATTTGTTGAACTGAAACTATAGTATTATATATTCTCTCTCCATAATAAACTGCAATGGACATAGATAATCTTTTTTGGGGCTGAACACTATAAAATTATCATCTCTTTACTTTTCTAAAAAATTGTATACAATTTGATCAGATTTGTTTTCAGAATCTAATTATTAATTCCGTTGATAAAATCTCCATCAGTAGAGGTACAAAAATGACATAAATAGCTGCCTGAGGAACTTGATGGTGTAAAATTTGATGACAAACTGTCGGTGAAAGAAAACATTTTTATTGTGTCAAAACTAAGTACAAGGTACCAAATAAGCGCAAGGGATCAAAGTTGAAACATGCTCTGTAATAATATACGAGGTGTCCAATAAGCATGAGATGTTAAACCAAAGCAAATTGTGTCATTATAAGCATGAGGTGTCTTACCTAAGTACGTGGTGTCATTGTAAATATGAGGTATCAATGATAAACACAAGATGTTAAGGGCAAATACGATGTGTCAATCGCTTAATATCAACGATGATAAAGGATAAAAAAGATAGGCTTGAGCTATAAAGTAGTAAGCCTGAAAATGAAGGTAGGTGACATCTTCTTTATGAAACACATTGGATGAGTTATCAACATCTTAGATGAATTTGTGGCTAAGTAACACGAGGTGCTAGATGTCAAGATTGTAGATGTCATGACCCAAAACCCGGGCCAGCGGCAAAAGGGGAATTTCACAAAGGTGGAAAATTCCTTGATTTATTTGAAAAGTGTCAAAGTTCTAGTTTTTATAAAAACGGTCTATTTAAATAAAATAATCAGAATTCCATTCCGTGAACCACTTCCACAGTTCGTATACACCATTAAACATAGATTGAATAAGAATTAAAAATCACAAAGTCAAATATAAGCCCAAGCATCACCATCATCCATAACAAAAGTCAAATACTAGAATAGCATAAATAAGTTTGCAGACAAAATAGAAAATAGCAATCTTGGTTCAATGCTAATACAAAACCCAAATACTCCAAAGACTACGACAATAAACTCCTAGCATTACCAGGAAACGAACTGCAATCCAGATGATCTCTTATTCCTCTTGATCACCAAGATCGCACTGGACACCACCTGAGGAAGAAGATGGGGGGTGAGCATAAAATGCCCAGTAGGAAAAATAATTACCTCGATCAAAAATATTTTACTGATGGGGAATTTCTGCATGGTTAGTTTAGTCCAAAACATACATATATATATAATCCAAACCAGAAATCCATATATATATATATATATATATATATATATATATATATAAAGTAGTATAATCAAAACCCTTCAATCCATATGCACATGACACAAGTCAATCCATACCCATGAGCTCTCATTCTCTCATCTATGGAAACCCAGGATAATAGTACTAAGTATGCCTAACAGCCTGCCTAATACCTAAGCTCATACCTGGAGGGGACACCCGTGTGTCGCCTACTAAACCTGGAGGGGCAACCGAATTGCCTACGACTGTCAAATAGGGAGATAATCAGAAGTAACAAAATCCCGCGCGAGTTTACGGATTTTCACCGACGGTGGGGCACGCAGCGCCACACTGTAACCCATGATGCTAATATGGTGCTCATGTGTGATCCTATGACACTTGCAATACAGAACTGAAGTGTGAAAATAATCGTGCTCTGGTTTTTCAATAAAATTAGCGTACTAGGTTTTTATAGAAAAACGGGCAGCATAACGACCCTATTTTTAATATACCCAAAATACCCTGTACTCAGAAAATTCCCATAGCAATACAGTATATATCTCATACAACCAATTCCCATCGTAGATGTTCGAGAAACCAAAAATCTCATTTGTTCTTATATGTTGCAGAAAATAAGTTTTATTCAAAAACGATATAAAACACAGGTAATTGAGTCCCTACCTCGCTCGAATAGCAATACCACGCTATCGAATCCTCAAGGTGTCGTTGACAATTACCCGGAGGGTCAGGAACCAATTCCAAGCCCTCGATCGTCCTCTTGCGAAGAACCAACTTCTCACCGGAGCTTCAATTCCACAAACGGACCTCTTTGTTGAATTCCTAGCACCCAGAATATCTAGGTTAGACATATAACTTGTCTAATTCGGGTTCGCGCCCACACCGGGTCGGTGGCACGTAAAACGAGACAAATCTTGACCGTCCGATTTTAATTTCCGTGCTAATCACCAAACATAGGCAATATATATCAAACTTCTTCATTTTTCGAGTACAATCCAAAAATGACAACAAAAACACAATCCAACGGCCGGATCAAAAAGTCAAACTTAAATTGAAAATACCCAAAAATAGAAACTTTCAATCCGGGCAAAATAGGGTTGAGATATATATACCTTGATGATCCTTAAGACGAGACGAATCCAACGGGACCAGTTGGAGGTAGAATGGTGGCTAGAATCTTCGCCGGTGACGAAAAAACCGAAACGGCAACTTGGAGGTTTTCCGGCATTGCAAGCGACGACGGCGGCTTGCGAGGGGTGGCGGAGCTTCGGCGTAGCACGAGGACCCTTCGCCGGTCGGTGGCGCAGGCAGACGGTGGCTGAAGCAGCGGTCGCGGCTTCCTCTGGTGGTGCGGCCGAGAAATGTAGAGAGAGAGAGAGAGAAGTCGAAGGAGAAGAGAGAGAGAGAGAAGAAAAGGACAGGCCATGTGGCCCTGCCATTTCAAATCTCTATCAATCTAGTCTCCCAAAAATTACAATTTAGTCATTCTGTACAAAATTTTTGCAATTTAATCCCCCACAATATTATATCCGAAAAATTAGTAAATTGTCCAAATTACCCTCGCAAAATCCGGGTTTTTACAGTAGACATAGTTAGTACTGCAATGATTAGGCTAGTTAAGTAACTCGATATGGCAAGGGAAATTAAGTGACGTGAAATGGCATCTCCTCAAGGATGAGTAAGGTGCTAGCTTAAGAAGCTAGCTTAGACCTAAGGGGATGGAAAGTCAGTTATAGGCAAAAGCAAAAGACTCAGATACATAGTAAATTTTGGAGAGAAAGAGAAGAAAAGAAATATAGAAAGTTTTGTAGATAGACAAGAAGAATAAGTAAAATATCAGTTAGCTAGAAGTGAGGAAAGATAAACTGTTTTAATGCAATTCAAGAGAATTAAGATCGGTAATTTTATACACAACACGATGGTACAGCTTGAAAATGATACAAAATAACTGATTTTGGGTGACCTATTTAATTTTCGAGTCAATTTTAGGCTAACACTATTACATGAATAATAAACAAGTGGGTTTCGGATCAATCTGCTTAACACAAAAATGACATGTATAATGATAACTCTATAAAAATAGAGTTATTTGGTATATTTTTGAGTCTTGGGATAGCTGTTTTAAAGGATTAATTTGTCTAGTTTAAGTGTTTTTCTTTATTTTATTTTTTTCTGTGGTGTTTCCGATGATTACAATTCAATATAGTCAATATCTATTTTTTTTCCTTTTTATTTCTAGTAGGAATGCTGAAATTAGGACTTGAATTCTGATGAATTTAAATGGCCACATCTTTGAAGGAATGTTGAACTTAAGTAAAAACTAGAAGTAACTTTGCTGCAGTAATGCACCGGAGCAATACTGAACAGCAGAATTCTTTTTTCAGTTGGCATCTTTTACGCACAGCTGATGCTGACAGCTAATATTAAATACCAGCTAAGGGAAAATGAAGCAAAAGTGGTCCTTACTCCATATTTGGCTAACACGTTTGTTAGGGTACCTTACCTACTCTGATATAAAAGGAAAATGTACTGTAGGAAGAAGAAAAGAGGACGGCTGACCAGAGAAAAAGACGAAAAAGAAAAGAAAAGAGAGAAAGACATTATAGAGAAAAGAGGATGAAGGAGAGGAAGTACTAGCAGCAGGGAGCTCGATTTACCATTATCCAGCTAGATTTTTCCTTACCTTCTTAAATCTTCTTTGTATTTAATTTCTTTTTCTTATCTTGAACTTTCTGTAATCTATGAATTACTTTGGGTTGCTGATTTTTGAGCCCCAGAACATGAGCTAAGTT
>JXTB01000351.1:23153-85651 GCA_002914805.1 Parasponia andersonii
CAACTAATTTTGTTAATCAATCCCTGTGGAGACGATACTCAACTCATTACTATATTACTTGTTCGGCACGTGCACTTACGTAGCAATTATAAAATAATGCCAACATATAACATATTTAATTAAACGAGTTATTTTTGTGTCATGTACATTTATTAATATTGTAATGTTTTAAATTTGATTTTAATTAATTTTAAACATATTTACATGTTTTTAGTTGAACTAATTAATGCATAATCATATTAAATTTAAATAATCATGTCATTTTTGAATAGTTGTACTAAATAGGTCATAATATGGTACATAACATATTTATATATATTACACATGCGTGTCGTATTATATATGTATTAATCATATCATCTTCAGGTTTAGGATTTTGACTTATTTATTAATCGTATCATGTTCGATTTAGGGTACTATCGTGTTATGTCGTAATCGTGTCGACTAGAACACGATATGATAACACAAATTGCTAGCCCTAAAAAGTATACTAAGAATAAGTATTTGTACTATGAGAACTATGTGCATATTTATTTGTGATTATGTATACATGTTATAATGTTTATCATGTGATGTGCATGACATATGTATAAGGTATATTTTCAAAAAATATAGTAAAAGAATTTTGCGAATTTTATGTTTTGAAGAATTGGTTACAATTGTACCTCAGTTTTGAAGTTGTATTGTTTATGAAGTATATAAGCTTGGTGATTGTGTGAATAAAAGAAGATGGTAAATCACCTAAGATAAGAAGGCCAAGAAAGGACAAGCCATATAAGTTAAAGAATGTAGCAAATCCCTTGAGGCTTGAGAGCTAAGAAAGTGCAAGTGGAGTAATAGATTTTCTAGTATATTATTAGTAGATTTATGTCGAGGATTATAAGTTTTGTATAAACAAGATATTTCAGAAATGTTTTCTTGTGAAGTGGTATAATGGTTAGTATATGATCAACAAATGTTTACATCACATCAGATCATTCATATGTATGCATTTGTAATTAAAAACAACAAAATTGAACCCTATCGACCAATTAGAAATCAAATTTTTAGTGCCACGACAATACCAAATGTGACAGATGGTTTCTATTTTGATTCCATTATTATTTTGGTCGGTTTCAATTTTTTTTAAAAATAGGCTTCAGTTAAACCGAAATTGACCGGTATAAGTAATACCTAATATTTTCACTATTCATAACTCTTATACAATAGAGTAGTAAGTGTTCTATTATGCCAAAAAGGAGATTTGGTATTCGAGACACAACTTCCTCATCTTTGCTTAGTTTGATAATAAAATATAATAACAAAAGATCGAATTTTTGGTTTTGATCGGTTCTGAAATATTCGCATTCAGTTTCGATTTTGAATTCTAAAAAATTACTACAATAGAAATATAACGGAAAAATGAAAAAATCGACCAACTGACTGACCAAATTTTACTTTTATATACTGACATTACTTACTAAGCATTAACTCATTATAATTTTTATAATATATAGTTAACGTTAATCAATAGATTCTTGAAGAGCGGTTAAGCTGTAGTTCCATTAATCCCTTAATCCCGTGATCTATTTAAATAAAGTTTTGTAAATTACCTTTAAAATTAAAGTTTATAATAAAAAGTTCTTTTCAAAACTTTCGTACTTTCAAGTTCTATTCAAGTTCTATTTTGAATAAGTTTCAAGACAAGTTAATGCACCCTATCCTAACTGGTTATATTTTCAAGTCAAGTTCGATCAGCTAGATCATATAGGGTATTACAATTAAGGAGGAAATTTTGAGAGGGTAGTGAGAGACCGAGCGTGAATAATTTGTTAGAACATGAAAGATGTTAGATCACATTATATGCTTCTTCTTTATTATAATAAAAATTTATGGCGACAAGTGAATGTAAATGTTGAACGTGAAAATCTATACATGGGATTTACTTATTTTATAATTATTACCCGTTTATTATTATTCTCACATAAGATGATAATACAACCTATAATTACGGACATCTATGGTTATCCAATTTGAAAGAGGAGGGAAAAAACTACTCAAGCAATAAAAATGACCGAAACAGGGAAGAATCGCACCAATAATATGTAGATATGTTGCGGAGACAGTATTAGCATAATATGTATCGTACCTACCCTGATATATATATATATAAATTATTATATATACATAATTATTTAATTTTACACTACTTATATTCGTATATCTTTAGTAAAATAATAATTTTAGAGAATTATATATACTTATTATATATTTGAATTTTAGAATTTGAAAATTATTTTGTATATTATCGTGTTTAATTTTTGTCAATTATAAAAAAAATTAACATTTTTATCTTAATGTTTTTCTTCTTATTATATCATTATCAACGGATGATGAGCAACCATAGTTTTATTTATTATTTATTGGTTATTTTTTGTACCATCCCCACGTCTTAAAAAATAGTTAATAAGCGAATATAATATTACAATTAATCTTCGAGGATGGAAACGATAATTAAAAAACCATCCCTAATCTGCCTCGTTACTATTATAGTCAAGTGTTAGGGTTAATTCATAATAGGGTGCATCATGCATGTTTGACGGAATCACTATGGTTTTATATTAACTTCCTTCTCAAATAATTCGCTCAACTTGCTATTCTTGGAGCGGGTTTATGTTGAACTTCATTTTTAAATTTCATCATTTGTCGAAGAGAACTAAGACTGATGGAACTACAAGCACTGTAATGTTTGAGTCAAAAAACAACTCTAATTTATTGAGAAGTTAGTTAGAACACATTTTTTTCAAGACATTTAGGATAGGTAAATGTCTAGGCATACAAATTAGGCATCTTGCCATTTCTAGAATATTCCTTTAAGGACTGCAAACAATCTTTTCTCATGTTTTGGCACTTATTTTGACTTGGGCATTATATATGGATTATAACTCAAGTCGGATTTTTGAGTTGGAATACATTGCCTCGGAAGCATTACCCAAAAAGGAGTAATAGACTCCAAAACTCAACCATTCGTATGTACATCGATTTTTCAAGTTGTAGTGAATTTTATTGCCTCATATTGGATTATCTTTTTCGATATTATGTGTTACTAGGCTTGATAGTCTTTGCTATCTTTGGGTTGTCTAAACCAGTTATACAAAATATGCCACTACAATCTTTGAGTAACATAATTAATGCCAATTCAAATATAGCTCACAATTGCTGATTTGTACGAAGTGACATATCCTAATTAATTAATGATTAGTATTCACCAATTTGAAAGGAAAAAATGATTAATTTGAAAGCAGAAAAATAGAATATCTATTAGCATGTATAGTTTTTAGCATCACAACCTAATAGAAATAGGTCACACACCTCTAATTTACATGTGGTTCTATTCTCCTATTATTTTAAGAATAATAACCAAACTCAAGGAAGGGATATCAAGAAGAATTAGAAGCATTCCAACTATAAATGTTGATATCTTACCAGCACTTCCATCCTTGTCCACCAACCCTGAGAAAAATTATTTTATTTTAACTTTTGAATGAGAGAGAGAGAGAGAGGTATCTTAATTATGTTGGCTCCTAACTGCCCTAGTCCAAAAAACACCTAAATCCAACAAATATTATTGAAAATGAAAATACCACAAAAAGTTTAAAGATACATAAACAACCAAGTAGAAGGTAAGAGAGAGAGAGAGAGAAAAAAGAAACAAAGAAAGATATACAGATGATGTGAATATAGCACTAAGAGATGAAGGACATGCTATAAAGACAAGTCCAAGAATATAGGCATTACTTAGTATTGCCGGAAAAAATATTAAAAGAAATCGTAATCTACTACAACATTATATTTCAATCTTCATTCTTGAAGTTTTTTTTTCATATTCAACATCTTATAATGCTCCTTCATGGTTGGAACCATGAACTTCTACGTAAATACAAAAGAGGAGTGAATTCCTATAGATAAGTATGTAGAATTACATGGAAAAGAAGGAAAAAAATGTATTGTACTTAAAAAGGAAAGTTTCTATTTGATTCATGAGATAGTAAGTGGCAATAGGAATATACCAACGGTATGAATAGGACCAGTTTAGCACAATTTTAAAAAATCTTTTATGGCTCAAAAGTTAATTTTAAAAGTGTTTTGACGAATTCTCAGAAGAACTCTTTTTATTAAAAGTGAGGACAAAGGCTTGAAAAAAAATGTCCAATAGTGCACGGACAGAGCCAGCTCAAACCCCCCTTAATTTTTTTTTTATCTATTCATTAAATTTGTTAAAATTATTAATATAACTCTTAAAAAAATTGAAAATTATAATTAAGCTCCCTATAAGATTTTAAAAATTCAATAAAACCTCATAAGCCCATAATTAAAAGTTTATTGTATTAGTTAATAAAAAAAGAACCAAACCAATTTCGGAATTAATACAGCTTATTATTTCATTTCGATTGATTTTACATAAATTCAATAAAGAAAACATATGCTTTTTAGACTTATTTTTTTCCATGTGATATATTTTCAATTTTTAACAAGAAAAAGGTTAATTCACTTTACCAAGTAATCTAAAAGATTTTTTTACTATAGAACTTATGAAACTTGATGATCAACTTGAAATATATATATAATTAATATGTATTCAGTAAGAAATTTAATGAATTGAAAAGTATCAGTGATCTTGTATAGAAAATGGTTGAGGCAATATGACACAATATTTAGCATCTCATTTATCAACTCATGATATTGGTACTAATTTTAACAATTATCATTGCTAATATGGAGAGGGTTTTTTATTTTATGAATTTTTTAAAGAATTAGCTAAATAATAGAATGTGTGATCAATGGATGAATAATAATTTGCTTATTTATATTGAAAAGGCATATTTAATGATATTGATAATGAACTCATTGTAAATTAAACACTTTCAAGAAATAAAAATATTTCAAGTATAATTGTAATATTTATTATTATTTTTAATTATTTTTTGAATTATAATTACGGCTGAACCCCCGTAAAGAGAAATTCTGGCTCCGTCCATGTAATAACCTATATATCGTGTGCATAGTAACCAATCAATACATAGTGGACTGGACCAATAAATGAGTGAGGAGATTTTGATATAATTTAAAGTCACTGACAAAAAAAAATGTCCAAAAAAAAAGGTGGTCGAGATCCTGTGATAAAGTTGTCACATTTAAATATTAGCCAATGTTGGAGATCTTCTTGTCTCTCTGTCTTTGTCATATATTATTCTCGATTGATCGATCATTGTATAAATATCGCGTCATTATATATATATATATATATTCTGATCATCTAAAAACCACCTTCAACGTCGGTTTTAAGTCGATATTATACTTATAATTATATTATATTACATGCTTAATTTAATGGTTGATGAGTTTGTCAATATTACTTCTTAAACAATAGTGTTAGTAAAACATATATATATATATGGGGGGGGAAGTATTGGTACACGTGGCAATGTGAGGAAAGCCATGCAATAAATAAAGTAAGAATCTAAGGAAAAACGATAAACAAAATTGCGAAGTCACGTGAACCACGAAATTGGAGAATCCAAAAAATAAAGAGAAGATGGAACGTGATTTTGGAATGTATATATATGGAGCTTGGAGTACGAGGGACCAAATAATGTTTGAGTCAAAAAAACAAGACTGATGGAACTACAAGCACTCTAATGTTTAAGTCAAAAAACAACTCTAATTTATTGAGAAGTTAGTTGTAACACATTTTTTCAAGACATTTAGTATAGGTAAATGTGGCATCTTACCATTTCTAGAATATTCCTTTAAGGACTGCAAACAAACTTTTCTCATGTTTTGGCACTTATTCTGACTTGGGCATCACATATGGATTATAACTCAAGTCGGATTTTTGAGTTGTAATACATTGCCTCGGAAGCATTACCCAAAAAGGAGTAATTGACTCCAAAACTCAACCAATCGTATGTACATCGATTTTTCAAGTTGTGAATTTTACGGCCTCATATTGGATTATCTTTTTCGATATTATGTGTTGTTAGGCTTGATAATCTTTGTTATCTTTGGGTTGTCTAAACCAGTTATACAAAATAATGATGTGAATATAGCACTAAAAGATGAAGGACACACTATAAAGACAAGTCCAAGAATATAAGAATTACTTAGTATTGCTCAAAAAAATATTAAAAAAAAATCGTAATCTACTACGACATTATATTTCAATCTTGATTATTGAAATTTTTTTTCCATATTCAACATCTTATAATGTTCCTTCATGGTTGGAACCATGAGCTTCTACGTAAATACAAAAGAGGAGTGAGTTCCTATAGATAAGCATGTAGACTTACATGGAAAAGAAGGAAAAAATTTGTATTGTACTTAAAAAGGAAAATTTCTATTTGATTCACGAGATAGTAAGTGGCAACATTGAATTAAGGATTGTACACGGCCAACAACATTAATAGGGCCAATTTGGCATAATTTTAAGAAAAAATTTATGGCTCAAAAGTTAATTTTAAAAACGTTTTGATGGATTCTCATAAGAACTCCTTTTATTTATAGTGAGGACAAAAGCTTAAAAAAAACGTCCAATAGCGCACGGGCAGAGCCAGCTCAACCCCCCTCAATTTTTTTTGTATATATTCTTTAAATTTGTTAAAATTTTTAATATAACTCTTAAAAAAATTGAAAAATATACTTAAGCTCCCTAAATAATTTTAAAAATTCAATAAAACCTCATAAACCCACAATTAAAAATTTATTACATTAGTTAATAAAAAAAAGGTCCAAACTCATTTCGGAATTAATACAGCTCAAATGATTGATTTTATATAAATTCAATAAAGAAAATATATGTTTTTCATACTTGCATTTCTGTATGACATAATTGTGTCCATGTGATATATTTGTATTTTTTGATTAAAAAAAATGTCAATTCGCTTTACCGAGTAATCTAAAAAAACTTTTTTACTATAGTTTTTATGGAACTTAATGATCAATTTAAAACATATATAATTAATATGTATTCAGTAAGAAATTTAATGGATTGAAAAGTATAAGTGATCTTGCATGGAAAATAGTTTAAGTAATAAAACATAATATTTAATATTTCATTTATCGACTTATGACATTGGTACTAATTTTAACAATTATTATTGCTAATATGGAGAAGGTTTTTTATTTTGTGAATTTTTTGAAGAATCAATTAAATAATAAAATGTGTGATCAATGGATGATAATAATCTGCTTGTTTATATTGAAAAAAACATATTTAATGATATTGATAATGAATTCATTGTAAAACACATTCAAAGAATAAAAATACTTCAAGTATAATTGCAATATTTATTATTATTTTTAATTATTTTTTGAATTATAATAACGGCTGAACCTTTAATGAGAAATTCTGACTCCGTCCCTGCAATAGCCTCTATATATAACCTATATATAACCTATATATCGTGTGCATAGAAACCAATCAATACATAGTGGACAAGACCAATGCGTGAGTGAGGAGATTTTGATATAATATAAAGTCGTTGACAAAAAAAATGTCCAAAAAAAAAGTGGTCGAGATCTTATGATAAAGTTGTCGCATTTAAATATTAGCCAATATTGGATATCTTCTTGTCTCTCTGTATTTGTCATATATTATTCTCGATTGATCGATCATTGTACAGATATGACGTCATTATATGTATATAGTCATTATATATATATATATATATATATATATATATATATATAATCTGATCCTGTACTACTAGAAAAAACCACCTTCGACGTCGGTTTTAAGCCGATATTATACTTATGATTATTTGATATTACATGCCTAATTTAAATGGCTGATGAGTTTGTCAATATTACTTCTTAAATTATAGTGTGTGTAAAATATATATGGGAACTAATTCAGTAGGTATTTTTTTTTTTACCTATGTATAAGTATCAATTTGGTCAATGAAAATTTAGTATACACATTTTTTTATTGTAAAAAGTAAGAGAGAGAAAGAGCATTAATGATACACGTCTTTTCATGTACTTCATTATAGTCATTGGATCACTATTAGATGACGATCTAACGGCTAAAAAAAAAATACCTACGCATAGGTAAAGAAAAAAAATACCTATTGGATTGGCAACCAATATATATATATATATATATATATGGGTGAAAAAGTATTGGTACACGTAGCAATGTGAGGAAGGCCATGTAATAAATAAAGTAAGAATCTAAGGAAAAACGATAAATAAAAATGCAAAATCACGTGAACCACGAAATTGGAGAACGAAAAATAAAGAGAAGATGGAACGTGATTTTGGAATATATATATATATATATATATATATATGGAGCTTGGAGTGTGAGGTACCAAATAATATATTTCGCATGGATGGTCAGATCATATGGACTCCACCCACTATCTATATATATCCAATCCAACCAACAAAAATAGAACCACAGGCACAAGGGAACAAAAGAAAAAAAAAGAATATTTATAAGAAATGGCCTTTTTCATAATAATTTAAAAAATAGCAGTTTTTAACACCTATTAAATAAATGGCGGTTTTATAATCTTATTTTGATAAATAGTCATATTTTATTTAATCTATTTTTTATAAAATAAGTCAACTTTTTACAGAATAAATCAATATATTTTGATATACTAAATATGAAAAACGGTTATGTTTTAAATAATTTTCAAAAATTGGTTAATTTTTAACGTGTAAAAAAATGGCTAATTTATAAAATATGATTAAAAATTTGACCATTTGGCTAAACAGCCCATATGTTTTTCCCGATAGATTTCCTAGTTGTATAATGACATTAAGGTAAGAATAAGTAAATTTGACATTTATTTTTCTGACATTAATATATCTCACTTTTCTTTTTTTCTTTTTTTTTTCAGAGAATCTTTTTGTTTTAAAAAGCAAAGAATGAGTCTATAGAATAGTAAATTTGACATTTCTTTTTCTGACATTAATATATCTCACTTCTTTTATTTTTTTAAGAGAATCTTTTCGTTTAAAAAGCAAAGAAAAACCAGAGAAGTTGGACTGGGAAATGATTTTGAGTTTTCTTTTGTTAGAATTTTCACTCTCTGTAGTTTTTCAACTGTAAATCTTAGAACCGACTGATATTTTCAAAGTAACCTTAAACTATTTACTTACTTGAAACATACATGTTACAAAAGAAACTGGTAACACAAAGCTTTTGTGTTGTGGACGTGGTACTGCTTAGCACACATATTAGTGAAAGTGTAGGGCCAACGTATGAACTTATAACCACACAAGCATTTTTATAAAACTTTACACCAAAATTTATTTTGGGACTAAGATCGTCACAAATTTCGACAGCTGAAAGATGACCAATACACGTTTGGTGGCCAAGTATCAAACCATAATAAAGCGCTTTAAAACAATTTTTCAAAGACAATCATAATTAAGAGTAAAAGAAAAAAACACACTTTAAAGTATCGTTTGCAATTTGTGAGGTTAAAAAAACGGAAGGGTTCATCCTGTGAGAAAAAGCATGATTGTTCCATGAAGATGAAAAATGCGGAAAAAGAAGACAATAAACTTGTGACTTACTCAGGAAATACAACAACTTGCGTTGTATTTCTTTGATTCAAGATCTATACCCTATACATTATGCGGTGTAGTGATTTTACGATTAATAACACAATTTTGAAAAATCCGCCTATTCAAACCAATTTTCCCTAACACATGTATGCAACCAAAGGCCTTGCCACAATGTGACTACATATTGGATCCTAATTTCTTGGGGGAAGAAAAGGATATACATACATATACACATACAGAGAGGGGATCAACAGGAGTAATTTCTCTCTAGTTACATAAAAGGTATACTCACCTCCAAGTTTTTTTCACCCTTCTTTTTTTTAATCAATTAGATACTTTTAGTTCAAAGATCCCTTCTTATTCAAATTCCATGAACATAATTGTCTACAAATACAATCACTTAACCTAAACCATCTGTCAACCAAGCAACATAACTGATAATTTCATAACGTCTTCTCCTCAAAATAATGTTATACTCATTTTATTTACACATCTCCAAAACCCCAATTGGAATTTGGAAGCTACCTCACCATTTCTTAGTTATTGTGTAATTAAATGCCTATGCATGTCCACCATGCAAAGAATGATCTAACTTACCTACTCCATACAGAACCGAGCCTTAAGAGTTTATGCTGCTGCAGACTGTTTATCATGGTCTTCTAAATTCAGAGCTCGAAGCAGCTTTGGCCATGATTCTGGAATTCCTCCAGGGAGACCAAATTCCAACAATTTCCCACGACTGCGGTAGAACTCCTCCACGGGTCGACTCTGCCAAAACAAGTAAATACGCAAAGCATAAAAATCTGAACAAACCTAAGTAAATAGTGTTGCTTTTACAGAAAAGTATTACCTAAAAGTATTTGAAACAGCAAACAACAATCAAAAAGACATACAAAAATAAGTTCAACCATTTGATCATTAATGGTCCAGTGAGTTACTACAACAAGATAGCCTTTTAGTGAACACGGATTAACTTATCTTCGAAGTCTAAATACATGCAATGCAGCGTAGTTCCTAACATATGCTTCCTCACATAGAAAGAAATTGCCTATGTACTTACTATTCAAAGCCTCATTTTTAACCATATCCCTTAAAATTGAATCTACAAAGAGGATACTAGTGTACCTAAGGTATGTGAAAATGATTCATAGATACCAAAGGAGTACCATTTCATTATATACACGAAGTCGTTCCTTGACAACTTCTTCTGTGTCATCAGCCCGTGTGATAAGCTTTGATGCACAATGAGGAGGAGGAAGAAGTGGAGGCATGTACATGTCAGGGTTCCCATCCTCCCCCTTAATGTCAATACTAGCGATGTTATAATTTCCACCACATTCACTGCAAAGCCTTCTTCCAAGGCACTTAGCAAGCAGAGCATCTTCCCGAAGTTTCAGATTAATCACCAAGTCTATATCCGTCACTCCCTCTAAAATTTCCTGCAAAATATTAAGCATGGTAAATATAAACAGTCATTGGAGCAATTGTGTGAACATCCACCAAAACAAATTTAACTCCATTGGTTATAAATGTGAGTGCGACATACAGAAGGGGAAAAAAAGTTTCTCTCTCTCTCTCTCCCTCTCTCTCATAAGAGACATTTAAGGGGAGTTGGAGTCGAACCCCAAACCAACCCCACACACACTCACCCACCAACCCACCCACATGAGCTAGCCTCAAGTGGCAACTCATACCTCACTTTTGTTCCAAAACTCTCAGATACGGTAGATAACTCCTTTTGATTAATGGCAAACCAACCAACTTATTTCAATTCTTGCCATCAGCTTAATCCCACCAATAGAAACAATGTACCCAATTCACTTCGATCGCCTTTTTCATGAAAAGCTCGGATACCTCACATCAAATTAGCTAAGACAATACAAATTATAACAACTGGCTACCCCTTAATCTCAGATATATAAAAAAAATCTCTCATCCTGCTTTCTGTTAAACATTCACTTACAAAAATCAACATGTTAACAAAAATAGTACCAGAAAGAGCAAACTACACACTTTAGCATTGGTTTTAAGACCAAAATAAGTACTGACCGCCTGTCTTATAGTTCGAGGGAAACCATCAAGAATGAAACCAGATTCACCCTTAGCTGCACTAGCTTGAAGACGATTCGACAATAAGTTTATTATAATTTCATCTGAAACCAATTTTCCTTGATTAACAACCTCTGCAAGCTGCAAACATTCATAGCCCAGAAAATTTTTAAAAAAATAATGATAAAATAATAATAATAATCTAAAACACAAAACATAAACGAGACACAACCCATTTAGCTAAATTCTCCGTTTTTGGTCCTCTAAGGAAGAAAACTACAACTGACTTCTCCTAATCTTTTCTCGTCGATCAAGAAATAAGCTAAAGAAATCGAATCGAAAATTGCGAAATTGGACGACAACCCTAAAAATTGACCTGAGGAGCGAGGGGGCCAGAGGAGGAGAGCTCTTCGCGGACGAGATCGCCGGTGGCGATGTGAGGGACGCCGAGGAGATTAGACAGGCGAGAGGCGTAGGTGCCCTTTCCGACGCCGGGGCAGCCGAGGAAAACCCACTGTACATTCCTCTGATTCGGATCTCGCCCGAGAGGAACGCCCTGGCTAGGGCCTCCAAACGACGCCGCTTGAAGGTCAACACCCGAACCGATTGAAGAAGAAGAGGAAGAAGTAAGCAACCGAATCGAAAAGAGTAAAGAAGGGAGCTTGGGGGAGCTTAAGGCTCTCGCTGGCCTCAGAACTTGGTAGCTCAACGCCGCCATAGGAGCTGGAAAATCACAACCTTTTTTCTTTTTTTTTTTCTTTTTTTTTTTTTTTGGTTTCTTCCTTTTTNTTTTTTTTTTTTTTTTTTTTTTTTTTTGGGCTTCCTTGCACGTCAGCGCTTCTTATAGGTTTGCCAAAGAATTACGTGATTGTATAATATAGTCTGTAATGTGTTTGTCAACTGTCAAACTGTCAAGCTGGCACGAGCCGTTTTATATATATATATATATTAGATGGACGGTTAGAGAGACTCAACTATACTTTAGCAATGCCATGTCGTACCTTTCGGAGCCAAAAAAAAAAAAAAACAATGTCATAACTTATCCGTAAAAAATAAAAATCGTTACGTACTAAATACTATGTCAATAGTTTGTGGATTTGAATATTGATAAGTGCTTTCCTATCAGATGCTTTCCTATCAGAAAAAGAATACAAATAAGAATTTTGTCGAAGGCAAGAGGACATGTTCAATCAAGGATGTTAATTCGCATTAATCATAGCTTCTGATTCTCATGCCAACAAATTATGTAAAATATTTTTAGATAAGTAATATCGATCCTGAAATGACTGTGTCCCACCGATTATCCCAGTTTTTAGATCCCATATGATATGGATATAGTTTGTTAGTATTCAATTGGTTAAAATTATTAATATATTAGCGGCGAATGCCAAGTCATTTATCAAGTCAAACAGGATTAAAAAAAGTAAGATAATAATTAGAAAAATCCCTAACAATATTATTATCTATATTAGGAACTGGATTTGAGTTCTCTATGCAAACGATAAAGTACGTGCGTAGAATTTAATTTATCCAAGTGATTTATATGGAACCTATAAGTATAACTTTCCAATTCTAATTGACAATTTCTGCAAAAACTAGACGAATACAGTAAATTTTAGACTTGTTTGGACACAATTTTATATCATATTTTTTTTATTTTTTATTTAATAAAAAGAGTAATTTAATCTTCTCAAGAATTTGCTTGAAAAAATCTCCATCTTTCATTTCATTTTAAAAAATACATATAAAAAATGCAAGACAATAGTACATCCAAATAAGCCCTTAGTATTTATTACACGAATCCCGCACGAGTACTAATATAAAGTTACATTATGGTTGAATGAAAAAATTTGCACAAATATTTGGTGAGGCCAGAACTGTTGAGTGTTTGGTATTGAGAAGTGAAAACTTACCACTCCCAACACATTTAGACGATAGTTAATAGTAATAGCTTCACAAGTATCCACACTGCAAATGCACCTTGAGGTTACAAACTTGCAAATGTGAATTTGGCTGTTTCATTACGGGGCATATAAAGCCTCGCGAGATTTCACGGTAATTAGGAAGGAAAAAATAAAAATAAATGAATAAAAAAAAAAGAATCCAACTACCAACAAGAGTTCAAACCACGAGCCAGATTTCATGAAACTCAAGATCAGTAGTATTTAGATTTTAAGCAGGAAAAAATCACTAAAGAGTGAATTCGAATGGATAAAAAATGAAACTAAGACACTCAAACAAAGCACTAAATCACATCGGAATACATATAATCCTACTTAACATCCCTATCCTCCTCTGAAGATCATTTATGGTGAGGCGATACAAATACAGAATAAAATACAAGTGCAGCAATACAAAGGATATAATCACTCGGTTACGTCTGGTCAGACCGACCTGCCATCATCCTCACTCGCTCCATCCCCTGCATGCCTGAAACCAATTACAATTCTCTTCAAGATGCAATTTTAGAAACCAAAATCCCAGCACCCAGAATCCGTTTTTTAAGGTTAAATCACTAATCAAGGGATCAGCATTACTAGAACACTGGTCACCATATCAGGAACTGATGACAAGTTGAGTATTTACTGAACCAAGTTTAAAACTATCTTACACTAGTACCAAAGCAAGGGGAAGAATGGTTGAGAGCCATAGCTAATACGAGTTTAGAACATACCGCCAAGATGTAGTTAGATTTCGAGCTTTTCTATCCAGCTGAAGGTTTTCCAGGGCAGCTGAAGCTCGAATTACATCCTCTGGAAGTTCATCACTGTCATATCTCCAGTTATAGTCGTCTTTCCTGTAACCGGACATGGAGGACCCACCTCTCCTATCTGAATGCTAAAAGGTATCAGATGAAACAAATGCAAGCACACAAGTAACAAAAGATTAAAGTAACACTGCTTTGTTACTTACCAGATGCCTGGGAAGAAGGAAGAGGCCTAGCATAGAAAGACCAACAAACTAAATCACATCAGTTACAAGTGAAAAAGGAAAGATAGTTACTTCATATGAAAAAAAGCAACAGAGAAAAGAGAGAAAAAAGAGCTGGCAAACACCTTCCCAAGGGAGGGAGGCCTCCAGCAACAGATGATGAAGGTCTCCGAGTGCTTCGAGACTCTATAGAGGATAAGGACTCTGTTTCTGACTTGGTTGGCCTTCTTCCAGTACCCCTTGCTTGGGACAAATTCTGTAGGAACAACATTTAGATGATTGTTAATTCAAATTAAAAGTTATCAGCTAGGCAATAGAAGTAAAGAACATAAAATTCAGAGTCATAAAAGGTAAAAAGTCACTACATCAACATAATTCCCCAAGAATATAAATTTACTTTTAACTTTTATATGGACAAATGCTTTGTGCATTAATATTTTACAGAATACACTGCTACAAACAACACAAACAGCCAAAAAAAGAAATGAACAAACAAATACTTCAGAGAAACCCGATACATTCAAGAAAAGTTCAGAGTGTTAACAAATGCTTATTATCCATTAACTTCTATTTAGAAAACAACAAAATAATTTAGATTCATGGGCCTCAAAGCTATTTTTCATTGATACACCACAAATTCTTGTTGGTCTATCCAACCAACTTAAATTTATTTTTGGCACCTCCTGATACAGTTGTTAATCTCCATTACGTGTGATAAATGCCCTCAAACAAAATTCTCCGTGCCTAGACAGTTGTTAATCTCCATTACGTGTGATAAATGACCTCAAACAAAATTCTCTGTGCCTAGACAAGGAAGCCCCACCCACACTATGGAGGGAAAAATGAACAAGGAAACGGATTTATCCTGTACTTAACCTTTGTCCTCATAAAATCCTTGGTTTTATTATCCAAGAAAATCAATGCAATCTGTCTACATTTCGTTTTAACTTGCCACAGTGACTATTTCTCCTTGGTCCTTATCACACCAAATTGTGCTACACCAGTATTTCTCCTTAGTCCTTATCACACCAAATTGTGCTACACCGGTTTTACACCCAGTCATCTACATTTATATATCCTGTTCAAAATTTTCCAGATAAACTCGTTGTTGCTTATTTCATGCTTAATCCAACCTCTCCAAGGTCGATTCATCCCTCTTCGTCCTGTGAATCATTCTTTTTGTAAGTTGAACCTTAAATAGCATAGAAACACTCGTTGAATCACTCTCATTCTGTAACTGACTGAAAGAGTTCTAAAACCAAGAGTTCAAAGCAGTATACTCTATTAAATCATTACATTCTAAGCTCAGCACTTCACATTTAGTGTTATTTACATAATAATTCTGAGAAACAAAAGATTTATAAGCACCCTGTGCCAAAATTAAATCAACAACACAATAGGCATTTAACATTATCTTTAAGCAAAAGAATAAAGTTCCTCTGTTACACTAGATTCCTGATGAAAGGTTAGATTTACAAGAATAAAAATTAGATAATAATCTAGAACAAGATTTAATGCCAAACCTCAAACTTCAAGAATCCTTCAAGCACGTCCAAAAGCAAAGGACCACTATCTCCATTTCTGTTAAGATCATACCCGTTTTTGCTACTAAATTCTTTCAACTCGGTTTTCCAGAAATCTCTTTGCTGCAATTTGTAAAACGGAACACCACTCATTCGCAAAAGATAACTAAAAACACCAATTCAAAAATTACTTCAATGAGATTCGCATTACTAAGCTTAAAAGAATTTACTCTATTACCAAATTACACTCAGGAAGGTAAACTTTCATCGTGTGGTTTAGTTGTGCCCATTCCAAGTATTCACATATCAACGAAGTAAGCAGCCTCCCTGCAATTTGAGAATCATAGAGCAATTAAATACAAGTAGATTGTGCACAAGACTCTTAAAACTTGAAACCACATAGGCTGAATTGCAGAGCACACCATGTCCTACCAAAATACTAAATAAAGAAAAAATAAAATAAAAAGTCTTCTAGTTATAAATTCAACATCATTTCCAATTTTTTCTCTTTTTTAAAATGAAAAAGAAAGAAAGAAGAAGGGAGATCCCAAACTATCGAGGAAACCCCTTGATCTTGCTGACATCAAAAACCTCACACAGGTCTGTTGTTTTGAGGATTACTAGAAAGTGGTGTAGTTAGAACGTGAAGATTTAAGGACATAATTCAACTGTCCAGTTGTTATTCAAAAAGCCAAATTCCAGGTACAAATACTGATGTAGGGGTCTAAGCGACTAGTCCTTATTTCTTGCTTCTCTTTATTTTATTATTCTTCCAAGTTGCTGACGTTACAAAACTTCTTTAATTGGTTTTGTCTCTTAAGTTATTTTGTCCTTATTTCATTTCCATTAAGCTGTGTCGCTTTGCCTTAGGGTATGTAAAGACCATTTTTGGTTGATGAAAAGGGAGATTACGATTCTTGGGTGCCGACACTTCTCTAGGTTCTCTGTTTTTGCTATTTTTTTACTGGTTTGGGCAGGTTCGAAGAAACTTTTCCATGGACTTGGGATTTACGCCCTAATATCCAAAGGCTTCTACGTAAGGTTGGTATCAGAAGCTGTAGGTTTCTTTCCTCAGTGACGATGGCCAGTACCAACGGAACAAGCCAGCCCACCGTTGACGATGAACACAGTGTGAAGGCCTTGTCGACGGCCCTGGCCGATCTCAAATTCCGACTTGATGCTAAGTTCGATAATCTTTCTCGTGAAATTCAGCATGCACTTACTCAAGCCAGAGCTGGAAATACAGAGGTGCCCCCAGCTCGGGGACCCCAAGGACGAGATTTACCTCGTACTCCACTTCCGGGACCTCACGGCCCTCGTCCAGCTCCGCAATGACTTGGAACTCGTGATTTTGCAGATTCCGACTCGGACCTAGAAGCTTATCGACTCAATCGTCGTTACCCAGACGAATCTGAAACTGATGAAGATGTTGTAGATTGGGCACTTGGTGACCACCGTCCATTCCGAAACAATAGGTATAGACGTAACTCTGAAACTCATGATTATAGAATCAAAGTCGATATTCCTTTTTTTGATGGAAACTTACACATTGAGGAATTCTTGGATTGGCTCCACACTGTTGAGAATTTCTTTGAATACATGGGAGTCCCAGAGGAAAAACAGGTCACTCTCGTTTCTTACAAACTAAATGGAGGTGCACTCGCTTGGTGGGAGAATTTGAGGGGCAACCGTAAACGAGCAGGGAAACAACCGTTTCGTGCTTGGCCTCGAATGCGCCAATTGATGCGAGAACAGTTCTTGCCTAGCGACTATGAGCAACTCCTTTACCAACAGTACCAACAATGCCAACAAAAGGGTCGTAGTGTTCGAGAATATACAGAGGAGTTTTATCGCCTGTGTGCCCGTAACAATCTTCATGAAAGTGAGTCTCAACAGGTAGCCCGATATACTAATGGCCTTCGTGACTCAATTCAAGATCAAATGAGCTTGCGGACCTTATGGAATGTGTCTGAAGCCGTCAATCTTGCCTATAAAATTGAATACCAGCAGTCTCGTCATTATTCTCATTCTTCCTATAGTAAGTGCACTACTGGGGACAATACTGATAGAACTAAATCAAATACCCATCAGTTGAATAACCCAAACTCGAGCTCCCTTCGTATTACTAATGATCAAGGGGGAAATTCTGGCACCAAAGTCACTGGAAAACAACCAATTGGGCCATCCAATTTGAAGCCTTATGTTAGGCCAGTTCCGGGGAAATGTTTCAGATGCAACTAGCCGGGTCACCGATCTAATGAATGTCCGAATCGTCGTCAAGCCAATATGGTTGAAAAGGAAATTGAGACAGAACCTGAAGAAGCACTTGGGGAAGAGGAGTATTCAGAAGAGGTTGAGACTATCCACAGAGATGAAGGTGATCTTGTCTCGTGTATTGTACAAAAGTTACTTCTCACTCCAAAACAACCTCTTACCACTCAACGACATGCCATTTTTCGGACTCGTTGTACAATTAAAAAACGAGTTTGTGACGTGATTATTGACAGTGGTAGCAGCGACAATGTTGTCTCCAAGTCACTTGTTAAGGCTCTCGAACTCACTACCGAAAAACATCCGAAACCGTAAAAGATCGGTTGGATTAAAAAAGGGGTTGAGACAACTGTTCAAGAAGTGTGTCGAGTCCCATTTTCCATTGGAAAACATTACCAAGATGAAGTCTTTTGCGATGTGGTGGATATGGATGCATGACATGTACTACTTGGGAGGCCATGGCAATTCGATCTAAATGCAACACATAATGGTCGAGACAATAGCTATATGTTCTCTTGGAAAGGTCGCAAGATTGCACTTATGCCCCTTACTACACTTCATAAGTCAACCAACCCTTCTCCTTCAACCAAGAAATTATTCCTCACTATACCCGGTGGCGAGTTTTATGAGACAATTAAGGGTAGCAAAATGGTGTTGGCTTTATTACTTAAGGAGGCAGCCCATGGAGAGTTACCGCTACCACAAGTAATTCAAGACCTACTAGCCGACTACCCACATATTGCTCCCCTTGAGTTGCCTGATGAATTACCTCCTAACCGAGACATCCAACATTGCATAGACCTCATTCCTGGTGCAAGTCTCCCAAATTTGCCGCACTACAGAATGAGCCCGAAAGAACCCGAAGCTTTACAAGCAATATTGGATGAGTTGCTACAAAAACAACTTATTTGTGTTAGTATGAGCCCTTGTGCGGTACCGGCATTACTAGCATATGTGTGTTGATAGTCGCACAATCAACAAGATCACTGTGAAATAAATACCAATTTTCGATTCCCCGTTTGGAAGATATGCTGGACAAACTTGAAGGGTCTCAAGTGTTTTCCAAGCTTGACTTGCGGAGTGGCTATCATCAAATTCGGATCCGCCCCGGTGATGAATGGAAAGCTGCATTCAAGACTAGAGAAGGATTGTACGAATGGTTAGTCATGCCTTTCGGCTTATGCAATGCACCAAGTACCTTTATGAGATTAATGAACCATGTATTGAAACCTTTCATTGGCAAGTTCGTTGTGGTGTACTTTGATGACATTTTGATCTATAGTAAAACGACCCAAGAGCACCTTGAGCGCCTCCGAGCTATCCTCCAAGTACTCCATGACAATAAACTTTATCTTAATTTAAAGAAATGCAATTTCTTGACTAACCAGCTGCTGCTTTTAGGCTTTGTGATTAGCTTAAATGGTATTGCAGTCGATGAATCCAAGGTCCAAGCCATTAGAGATTGGCCAACTCCAAAGTCCATTCAAGAAGTGCGAAATTTCCATGGTTTGGCGACTTTTTATAGGCGATTTGTGCGAAATTTTAGCAGTATTGTGACACCCATTACCAATTGTCTTCGGCGAGGCAAATTTTAATGGGGGGAAGAACAAGATAGGAGTTTTCATGATGTCAACGAAAAACTAAGTTGCGCCCCTGTGTTAGCAGTTCCAAATTTTTATTAAGTTTTTGAAGTGGAGACTGACGCCTCTATGGCAGGTATTGGGGCTGCTTTGACCCAAGGTGGTAGGCCAATAGAATTTTTCAGTGAGAAACTCAGTGATGCTCACCAAAAGTGGAGCACGTATGAGCAAGAGTTCTATGCTATAGCACATAGCCTCAAACACTGGGAGCATTATTTAATACAAAAGGAGTTTGTTCTTCATAGTGACCATCAATCTTTGAAGTTCATCAACTCACAAAAGTCATTGAGTCGAATGCATGCTCGTTGGGTACTCTTCCTCCAAAAGTTCTCGTTTGTCTGTAAGCACAAGGCAGGGAAAACCAATACTATTGCTGATGCTTTAAGTCGCAAGTCATCCCTCTTAGTTACTCTTCGATCTAAAATCACCAGCTTTGAATGCTTAAAAGAATTGTACTCTTTGGATGAAGATTTAGGGGTTATTTGGGAACAATGTCAAGGCAACGGAGCCATCAAAGATTTTCACTTACATGAAGGCTATTTATTTAAGGGTGCTCAACTGTATATACCCCGTTCCTCCCTCCGAGAGTTTCTAATACGCGAGCTTCACTCTAGCGGATTAGCAGCCTACCCCGGTCATGACCGGACTATTACTCTTCTTACAGATCGTTTCTTTTAGCCCCATATGAGAAAGGACATTACTCGATTTGTTCAACGATGCGCTATTTGCCAAAGGACAGACTCAGAACACAGGTCTCTACACTCCTTTGCCAATGCCCAATAACATATGGGAAGACCTCAGCCTTGATTTTGTTTTAGGGCTACCAAGAACTCCTCGACATACTGACTCTGTGATGGTGGTTGTAGATCGTTTCTCCAAGATGGCCCATTTTATTGCTTGCAAGAAGACACTTGATGCTAGCCACATTGCCCGCCTTTTCTTTAAGGAAATTGTGCACCTACACGGTGTTCTCCATTCACTGACCTCCAATAGAGACGTCAAATTCATTAGTCATTTTTGGCGTGAACTTGGAAGCGATTTGATACGTCTCTCAACTTTAGCAGTGCATATCACCCTCAAACGGACGGACAAACTGAAGTGGTGAATCGTACCCTCGGCAACATGATTCGGTGTCTTGCTAGTGATAAGCCTAAACAATGGGACCTTACCCTTCCTCAAGCCGAGTTTGCTTTTAATAGCTTGGAGAATCGAACTATTGGCAGGACCCCATTTTCAGTTATTTATACCAAACCACCAGACTACACCGTTGATTTATTGAACCTTCCAACCATCACAAGCAAATTAGCTGAATGACTAGCTAACGAAATAGGCATCACACATCAATCTGTCAAGAAGAAACTTGAAGAATCCAATGCTAAGTATAAGGCAGTTGCCGATTGTCATCGTCGCACTAAGGTATTTGCTGAAGGTGACCTTGTTATGGCTCATCTACGTAAACACCGTTTTCCCACAGGTTCCTACAACAAGCTTCAGCCACGAAAATTTGGGCTATGTCGCATTTCTCGCAAAATCAATGACAACGCTTACATCTTGGACCTCCCGGCTGGACTCCAAATATCGCCTACCTTCAACGTCTCTGACTTATTTGAGTATTTCCCACCCGATGAAGCTCCATGTTTTGCTGAGAATTCAGGGTCGAATTCTTCTGAAGAAGGAGGCACTGATGCAGGGGCCTAAGCGACTAGTCCTTATTTCTTGCTTCTCTTTATTTTATTATTCTTCCAAGTTGCTGACATTACAAAACTTCTTTAATTGGTTTTGTCTCTTAGGTCATTTTGTCCTTATTTCATTTCCATTAAGCTGTGTCATTTTGTCTTTGGGTATGTAAAGACCATTTTTAGTTGATGAAAGGGGAGATTACGATTTTGGGTGCCGACACTTCTCTGGGTTCTCTGTTTTTGCTATTTTTTTACTGGTTTGGGGAGGTTCGAAGAAACCTTTCCATGGACTTAGGATTTACTCCCTAATATCCAAAGGCTTCTACGTCAAATATAATGGATGGATTAAACCCCACCATGACAGCCCACTAAACAAAAGTTTCACCATCCAATTTAAGAGAGAGAAAGGAACCTGAAGGAGAAGCATGAAGTTGCTTGGCACGATCATTGCAACTACCAAGTAATGCTGGAGGCACACCATCTTCCTTCTCAACAACACGATCCTCCTCTTCAATTGCCTCAAACACGCTTGCCCTCAGCTCAGCCTACCAATATTACAAACCCCAAATCACATAAAACCACAATAACCAGCCAACATTTCCCAAAATTTCAAATCACAGCCTAAATGTTTTCCAAATGAGCATGACATTCACAAAACGAAGCTTCAGATTTCATACCAGAAAACCAGTTGGGTCATTTTAGTTTACTTTAATTCCTATAATACGCATTCAATCAACCCGAATTACAGAACCCTAAAACGAAAAAATCAACCCAACATACCCATCCCCGCCGAATTAAATTAACCACATTTTCGAGCCCAAAATCATCAGCAAGCGAATTCAGAGAAGATCTACGCCAAAAATGGTGCGAACAAATCAACGAAGTCGATGGAAAGGAGGGGAGAAATGGGAGAAAGATCGAGGGCAAAGAGGGGAAATGGTACCCGGATCTTGGCGAGGACGCCCTTCTTCTCGAGAGTGCGAGTGACTAGGGTTTTGAGGTCCATCATCTCCCTCGTGTAATCGTCCATCTTCAAGTTTTCCAATGTTGTCGTTGTTCTTCTCCTTCACTGCTTTCTCTCTCTACTCTCAGCTCTCTGACTCTGGTTTTGAATTTGTAGAGAGAGAAGATAGATGTGCTTTGCTTCAGCGGGTTGTGTACGTGGGACTGGCAGAAAGTGAGAGAGGGAGAGAGAGAAACGAATAGAGCAGTGGCCAGTCGCCCAGTGGGTGTCATTATGGTGTTAATTCGGTGAATGTGGGCTCCACTTCCATATCTGGGCCATCTTCTCCTTTTACGATTTTGGGCTTTAGATACTCATTGGGGACCAGAACGAGAATTTGCAAGAAATGTCCCATGTTTCAAAATCAATTTAAAAATTGGCCGGTTTTTACACCTATTAAGTAAACGGCCGTTTTATAAGTTTAGCCATTTTTCAGTTGATCTATCTTTTAGAAAAATAAATCAATGTTATACAAAATAAATCAATATTTTTATCTATTAAATATGAAAAAATGGCTATTTTTTGAGTAACTTTAAAAATTCAGCCATTATTATAGTGTTCCAAAACCGGTCATTTGTTTAACATTGATCTAAAACTCGGTCATTTGGCTCAAAAGCTGTGAGAGAAAATTACACTTGATGTCTTCTATTGGCACCCAATTTCAATGTATATCTTTTTCCCCATATATAAACATCTATGCCTTATTCTTTAAATAGTTTTCTAATTCCACTTTTGCCCTTTCCATTATGTCTTTGAACCTCTGCAGTTTGCGGTCACTTCCTTCTTCGTTTATTTCGTTGTCTCACTCAGATCTCCGTCCTAGCCCAGACTAGCGGCCAACACCATGGTCGGAGCTACGTGTTGCCACCAGGAAAGCCTAAAAACGGTGTATAGTTCTAATTCTAACATCGTTCATCGTTGTTCATTGCTTCGTACTGTCTTTAGACAAATCCTTTGAAACCAATAAATTGATGGCTAAGATCGGCGTTTGCGTTGCCTGAAGTGCTTGGTTCTTTGGATGAGAGGACTCTTTTTTTATTTAAAAAAGTATTGTTAATCATCAAATTCTGAGTGATATTATGGTATAATTTCCTAAAAAGAAAAGAGGAAAAATTGAAGCCTTTGTAGTACTTTGGGGGCTCTAGTATCTAGTTTTTATTTTTGATATTTTAGTTTGTTTCATAGGCAAATGATTCAGAAAGTCGCAAAGAAAGTATTCATAGTTATTTCATCATGCATCAATTCTTTTTTTTTTTTTGTCATCTACTTGTTTGTGAAAATGCATCAACCAATTATTTATTTCACTAGCTAGCTCAATAGTACCGTTTATATAATCTGTCCTACTACATTGAGTATATATGTTGCATTATTTATATAAGAGTAGCTTTTAGAAGTGAATATTGGGATTGCGATGGGCTATACAAAATCAATGGTATCAGAGTTTGTAGTGCTCGCTTATCTGCTTTATAGCAATTACCTTTAACCTGTGGTCTCGCTTTGTAAGGCAAGGCTATATAAAAACAATAGGAGGAATAACTAGAAATTTTCTATCGCTGTTAATTCGTAATACAATACGGTAATACAACTCAAAATTCGCACGAAATTAACAAGTTTGAGTTTAGCTTAATCGTGTTTGTGTCGAGTTCGAGTTGGAGATATTGAAGTGTTTAATTAACAGGTCATATTCGAGTTGAATATGCTAACATGAAAATAGTCAGTTTAGTAAGTGTGTCATGTCGTATCAACCCATTTACAAGGTCATATTCATGTCATAATTTCTGACTTGTGAGAAATTTAAGTGGATGATCAATATTTTAAATTTGATTAAGTAGATGTCCACTTTTTAAATTTTATAGATAAATATTCGAGTATATATATTTTTACACTTGGTAAATATGTTTATCTATCAATCTCAAATTTACTATGTATATAATTTTTTATTCTTGGTATATAAAATTTTACATTTAGTATATAAATATATAGGTTGCCAATCTAGTAAGTATTTTTTTTTAACTTACATGTAGGTATTTTTTTTAGCCATTAGATTATCATCTAAAAGTGATTCAATGATTTATTAAAGTGCATGAAAAAATGTACATCATTAATACTATTTATCTCTCTTACTTTTTACTATAAAAAATGTGCATTATAAATTTTCATTGGTCAAAATGATATATATGTATGGGTATTAAAAAAAAAAACCTACTGGATTGATGCCCAAACATGTATATCGAATATTTTGTTATAACATTTAATAAAGAGATATTTACTTGAATTTGGCCCAAAATTTGATCATATTTTTATAAGATCTTTTATTAAACGAGTTGCATTCGGGTTACAAGTCGTAGGTCACATGTCATAGGTCAATATGATCTGTTTAGTAAATGGATTACACGGGTTGTATCATGTCGACCTATTTATAAACGAGTCATATTCGTGTCATAATTTTTGATTCTTTTATTAAATAGATCGTATTCGGATTGAGTATTTACCTATTATACATATATATTGACACGACATAAACACGATTCATAGACACGAATTGCCAACCCTAAAATTTTCTTTCCTTAATTAAGTATATATTTATCATGCATGATATTCATCTTCGATAATTATCCTATTCTAAAGTTTTTTGAAGGTGGATATTTAGGCTGATGGAGTGATGCTTTGAAGAATTAGCCTTCTAGATGGAGCACTGTAGTCTTATCAAAACAAGATAGAACTCTCAATATAAGCTAATGGCATATCCAATAGGAGTGCCGATTGGTGTGGTCTTTTTTTTGTTTTTGTTTTTTTTTTTTTTTTGCATATGCCAAATTTCGGCGTACCTTAAGTATTATAAAAATATAATCTGAGTTTATATGCATATCATCTTGTAATTACCTAAATGTCACTATTCATATAAAGAGTATGGTATTATTTTGGTAAAGCTCAAATTATTTTTTATTCATATTTTTTCCTATTTTGCCTATAAATTAGAGGTAGTATATTAATAATGTGATAATAAATTTATTTATTTAGTTATGTTATTCAAAATATAGTAATGGTTGAATGGTTAATTAGAGGTGGTTAAAATTTTTACTTTTATCATATGTTGCCTATAAATAGGAGAGTTTCAATTCTTCGTTCATCTATATTTCTCTCATCTCTCATCTCTCTTTCTCTTTATTTCTATCTATAAAAAAATATGGATAAAATTACAAATAAAATGCAGAAGTGATTAAATATTTTTCTCTGTTTTCCCTATAAATTGGAAGTAGTTAAATATTAAGATGTGATCTAAATTTTTTATTTTGTATAAATTTAGTGGTGGTTGGATGCTAATAAATATTTGTAATTCAAATGAGTAAAATATAAATATGGCATTTTTTTTGCACACACCTATTATAGTAAAATTAAAAATTATATTAAATTTGGTATTGGCATTGACATTTACATTGGAGATGTTATATGATGTTTTCCATTCTATTGATGATTTGGTTCACATGATACATTAATAGCCACACTTCAATCAATCCTCTAAAGGTTGTAAAAAAATAAATATTAACTACCGCAATCTATTTATGTCATGTAGTAGGAAATCGAAAGAAAATATTATTTGCTATTTTTCTAATATATTCGTCAAACTGATGTAGTATTGTTATATACTTTATTTAACATTTTAATGTGTGTATGTTGGACTAGCGTTATTTTCTTCGTAGGAAACATGGATTATAAGGTGTTTCTTTGAATGATGTCCTGGATATATCAAAAACTTACATAATATATTTGGGTGCATTACATTGGACATTTTATATTATATGTAGGGTAAATTGTAAAAAAAATGCATTGAAATTTGAGTGTTCGATAATTTAAGTCCTGAAATTTGGATTCTGTAAAATAATATCATGAGATTAAGAAATTCTAAAAACTAATATTTTGGACTGACTTTTTGACCAATTTTAATAACGAAAAAATAATAATATATTCTATTAAAACTAGATTAATTCGTATTATGATATTAATTTTTATATTATTTTAATCTCAATGTGTTAATTTGCGGAGTCCAAAATTCATGATTTATATTGCAAAATATCCAAAATTGAATGTATTTTTTTGCAGTTCACCTTTATATGTATATTGTATTTCTATATCTTCGTATAAATTCTCAGCTTTGAATATTGAATATCGCTTATACTAATCATTTATTACTGATATATTAATAAAAGACCACCATTTTTATTGTTTTTATTGTTTTTATTTTTTTATTTTTTAAAAAAAATGATTTGATGTTTTCAAGTAGATAGTTATTTTACTTTTTTTATGTGAAAAAAATTATATAAATTATGTAACACACTTATATATTATTATATATTATGTGTATTAGTGATAAATCAATAATATACAACTATATATAATAGTAATTGAATTATAAATAAGTGATATACTACTATATATAAGCAGTAAATTAGTGATACGCCATTGTATACGATGATATATAAATAGTGAATCATTTCTACGCCATTGTATACGATGATATATAAATAGTGAATCATTTCTACACTGAAGTATATATATGAAAAATAAATAATTTATTACGAATATAATAACAAATATACCATTGTATATTAGTTGTAAATGAGTTATATTCATTTTTTGATATTATGGTAAATAGGTGATGTGCTAGTTTATATAGTGGTATATAAATTATTTATTTATGGTGAATATGTTGAGGTAAATTAGTTATTATGTTTTAAGATCATAGTTAATAAATGATATACTACCTTATAATAATAGTAAATAAGTAATTTATCTAGGGTATAATAGTAATATATTAATGTAAATACATAATGTATTTTTTAAATCATAGTAAACAAGTTATATACTACCTTATAATTATGGTAAAAAAGTAATTTAGTAGAGATAAAATAGTAAATGTGTCATTGTAAATA
Source organism: Parasponia andersonii (assembly GCA_002914805.1). NCBI lineage: Eukaryota > Viridiplantae > Streptophyta > Magnoliopsida > Rosales > Cannabaceae > Trema > Trema andersonii. The sequence goes on from JXTB01000351.1 coordinate 50,742, forward strand.
AGTAATATTTTTGAAATTATGGTAAATAAATTATATATCATCTTATAATAATAGTAATTAAGTAATTTATTAGGGTAGGGTCATAATTGAAGTATCATTCTATCTTATAATAAAATATTGGTACTTTTTATGATACTGAATACCTTAAGTTACCTAAGTAATGTTATGAGGCATTATAACGTGCTAAACACAATATAAACTGTTAGTTTTTCACTCAAAGATGAAGCTAATTTATTGAGTCCCACCTGAAGTGTTACTCCATATTCTAGTGAAAAATTGGTACTTCCTAAGATACTTGGCACTTTAACATGGCCAATAGCATTATTCTAAAGTGCCTATAACATCACTTTTTTTCCCTTTTAATTGGTAGGTATATGATGTATTTATGTAAATTAATATTTTTTTTACAATGCTACAAGGCTAATTCTATTGATGTTTATCTCAAGACTTTCCACCTTCTATTAGAGTGGCCTCTTCTTAATAGAAGGGGAGATCGATGTATATCTAATGGTAACATTCCTAATTATAGACATATACAATACTAAAAAATTATAAATAAGAATGTTACCATTAGATATACTCAAGACTTTCATTCATTATTTAACATATAAATTTAACTATCTAATTTCACATTTTCAAAATATATAATAGTAGAATTCATGTTTTTAAACTATAAAATTAAAAAATATAAACAAGAATGCATTTAAAATTCTGTATATAAGATTTTATGTAGTATTGCACATATGCACTACTCTTATATACATACTAGGGGTGTGCAAAAAAGCCAAAAACCTAAATAATCTGCCCAATTGAAACCCGAATAATCAGAAAAAATGCAACCTGAAAAAAACTCGGGTTATAAGCAACACACCTAATGAAAGATAGGTCAAGGGTCGGAGGAAAGGTAGTAATCCGCCCAATATAACCCGACCCGCCCAATATAAATATTATGATTATTATTTTATATATTTATATTTCTGTATTTCATATTACATATACAAATTTAATATTTTAAAAATCAAACTCTATATTCTCTCTCACGCTCACCCTCACCCCAGCCAGACTCTCTCTCAGACTCAGTCTCTCTTTCTCTCAATTATTAGTTATCGCCACATCAACTCACTCACTCACCGAATTACTCCCTCTAGCTCCAATCCACTACCGTCAAGTCTCAACGGAAGATAGTATCTTCTGCCCTCAGCTTGACTTGCTCACTCACTTCATTGTCGCTCTTTCTTTGACCGTCCATCATCTACTAATACAACAGCTCACAAACACCTATGACACAAAGCCAAGGCCCAAAATTCTAAAACCCAATCTAATGAACATTCTATTGATTGATATAATACGTTATATGTTAGGTATTATAGAATAATTTATTTGAAATGTATTAGATTATTTAGCTTATTTATTTGAAGTGTGTTAGGTGAACAATTTATTTACTTAAGTGTATTTAGTTGATAGGTACTAAGTGTATGGTTATAAATTTCTTAGAATTAGTTTATTGGATGGTTTAGATTAATCCTAATCTTATATAAGTAGCCTTCATTGGCAAGAGTTGTAATCATCTAATCTTTAATCACATCTTAATTTTATCTTCTAAATTCTCTTTGAGAATTTAACTTGTTTCTCTTTCCGTTGTATGAACGCAAATTAGAGCGAAATATAACAATCTGCTGCGTCAATTAGTATTAGAGCATATCTCTGTATCAAGCGAAGCTTTCCTGTTACCGTCACTCTACACTATTTCTATAAAAAAAATCCTTACTTCACCATCACCTTTGTTATCTAATCGTTACTATCACTTTCCTATAACAATTATTTACCATACATACACATATAACCCTTCCATATACTATCTTTATTTCCAAAAAAAAAAAAACAAGAGGCATATATCAGCTTTCTCATTAGAGAATTTGCTTCATTCCTTTAACAAGAAATGTATACATTTTTGTTAGATTTATTTTTTTTTTACTGTTTAGATTTTTTAGAGTTATATTTTTCTTTATTTTTAAGAGTTTATACTATTTTTTCCCATAAAAGTAAAAAGTAAAAAAAAAGTAATTCTATTTTTTTCTTTCCTATAAAAGCAAAAAAAAGAGTAAAAAGTAAAAAAAAAAAAAAGTAAAAAAAATGAGATGTCAGACGGAGAGTCTAGTCATAAAATCCCGCTGTAGAAGATTTTGCAATAATTGATTAGTAGATGCACTTGATAGAAGGTTGCAGAATTTAGAGACAATATTTATAAATTTGACTCAATACTTTCTTGGGAGACGAAACAACAATTATGAATGACAGAGGTGTGAAGAAGTTGATACTTTTGGAAATTTTAGGTAATATCAAAATCAACTTTTTCAAGATGAAGATTCTAGTGAAGACGATGAAGGACCTACCATGTCCAGAAGCAACCAAGGATCTCGGCAAAATGATTATCGAATAAAGATTGAGATTCTGCAATTTAATGGTCCATTCATGATTGAAGAATTCCTTGATTAGCTGAAGTAGATTAGTTCTTTAATAATTATGATAGATTAGTTCTTTAATAATTATGATACTCTAGAATACATGCAAGTCAAATTGATGGCTTATCGATTCAAAGGAGGCGTGTTAGCTTGGTGAGATCAATTACAAGTGACAAAGTTCACACTTAGCGGCAGATGAAATAATTAATGATCAAGCACTTCCTACTTCCAGATTACAAACAAGCAATTTTTAGTCGATATCAACATTATCGACAAGCTTACTGAATAGTACAAGAATACGTAACTGAGTTTCATAGACTAGCTGCCTGAGTGGACATTTACGAATCCAAAAGTCAAAAGATTTCTAGATTCATTGATGGACTTCGTGCAAATATAGAAGATAAGGTATTCAAACAAGTTCATAATACTTTGTCTAGTACAATTCAATTTGCTTTGAAAATTAAAACTCAGCTCAACAAAAGGGAAAATCATAATTCAATGACTTCTCAATCTTCTACACCACCACAAAGATCTGATTTGAGCAAAGAGAAGGCCATAGCAAGACTACATGATGAAGTAGTAAGTCCAACTCCTTCTCACAACCAACCAACTGCTCGACTATAAAGGGAAATAGCCAACAACAATACTAACAATCCTTATGCAGTCCCGAGAGATAATAAATGTTATCGTGGTGGACAAATAAGCCACTATTCAAATCAATGTCGTCAGAATAGACCCGTTAATTTAACCACACATGATGACGACGTCGAAGGGGACGAGGTGTATTTCGAGAATGAGGAGTATATAGATGAAGTTGAACCTAAGGAAGTCATTTACGGAGATGAAGGTATTTCTTTGGTGATAAGATGATTGGTGTATATACCAAAAAAGGAAGAAGACATACAATGACACAACATTTCAAGCCTCATTATATGGTTGAACAACGAATGTACGATCTTATCATTGATAGTGGGAGTAGTGAGAATATAGTATCCAAGACTATAGTTGACAAGTTATAACTACCAACCCAACCACATACTATCCGTATCGTATTGGCTAGATCAAGGATGTTGGTGAAATAAAGGTGGTATAATAATGTTGAGTTCCTTTCTCCATCAGTAAATACAAAGATGAGGTATTATGTGATGTTGTTGATATAGATGCTTGTCATATATTACTTGGTCGACCGTAGCAATTCAATTTATACACTATACATAATGACAAAGTTAACACATACAGCTTTCACAAGGATAATATAAAGATTACTTTGGCTCATATGAAGCTATAAAATAACCAAACAACCTCCACCAGGACCAACCTTCTTTTTGTACCTAAAGAGGTATATACTCATACCAATATTTGTATGCAAGTTCAAACATTATTATATGAATTTAAAGATATCGTTCTTGAAGAGTTACCCACTGGCTTACCACCCCTACTAAATATTCAACACTAAATTGATCTTGTTCCCGGAGCAAGTCTATCGAGTTTACTGCACTACTGTATGAGTCCTAAGAAGTATGAGATCCTACAAACACAAGTCCAAGACCTCCTCAAGAAAGGGATGATTAGAGAAAGTATAAGTCCTGTGGCTGTACCTGTATTCCTAACATTGAAGAAAGACGGAAACTGGAGGATGTACGTTGATAGTTGGGTTATTAATAAAATTACGATACAATATCGATTTCTTATCCCATAATTAGATGACATGTTTGATAGATTGGGAGGATCAAATCTCTTTTCCAAGATTGATTTACAGAGCGGATACCATCAGATTCCTGTTCATCTTGGAGATGAATAGAAGACCGCATTCAAAACACATGAAGGATTATACGAGTAGTTAGTTATGCTATTTGGTCTATCCAATACTCCGAGTACTTTCATGAGGTTAATGAATTAAGTATTCCAACCCTTCATTGGAAGATTTGTCGTCGTTTATTTTGATGACATTTTGGGCTATAGTTAGAATGAGAAAGAATATCTACAACACTTGACCGAAGTTTTTAATACACTTCGTAAAAATGAGTTGTATGTCAACCTGAAGAAATATAGCTTCATGACTGACAACTTAGTCTTCTTAGGCTTTGTTGTAACTTCTGACAGAATTAAAGTCGATCAAAATAAGATAGACTATCTAAGAATGGCCAATATCGAAGACCGTTACAGAAGTTCTGAGTTTTCATGGTCTTGCGATATTCTGTAGACGATTTGTGAGAAACTTTAGTACTATAGCTACACCACTCACTGACTATTTAAAGCAGAAGTAATTCCTTTGGACAAAAGAAATAGAATAGAGTTTTACTGTCTTGAAGGAAAAACTCACAAATACACCCATCCTTGCACTTCTTGACTTTGACAAAATTTTCAAAGTCGGCTGTGATGCTTTTGGCGTAGAAGTTGGAGCTGTTCTATCTCAAGATATAAAGCCGATAGCTTTCTTTAGTAAAAAGCTTAGTGAAGCCAGAAAGAAGTGGTCAACGTATGAACAAGAATTATATGCAGTTATTCATACATTACATCAATGGGAGCCATATCTAGCATAGATGGAATTCCTCCTCAATACGGATCATCAAGCTCTTAAGTATCGCAACAACTCTTCCAAACCAAATTGAATGCATGCTCGATGGATTGCCTATATCTAGAAGTTCACTTTCTCTCTCAAGCATAAGTCAAGACAATTAAACAAAGTCCTTTTCGCATCATTCAAAAGATTAATGATAATGCATATGTCATTGATCTACCAGATAGTTACACAATTTCTAAGACTTTCAATGTTAAGACCTGTACGAGCACCGTGGACCATAAGTCATACCTTGAGCAACTCGAGGATGAGTTTTTTTCAAGAAGAGGAGAACTAATGTAGCAGCCCACAAATATCTATAACCCAAAGCCAAGGCTCAAAATTCTAAAACCCAATCTATTGAATATTCCATTAGTTGGTAAAATATTTTTGTATGTTAGGTATTATAGACAAATTTATTTAAAATATGTTAGATTATTTAACTTGTTTATTTAAAGTGTGTTAGGCGAACAATTTATTTATTTAAGTGTGTTTGGTTGGTAGGTACTAAGTGTATGGTTGTGAGTTTCTTAGAATTATTTTATTGGATGGTTGAGATTAATCTTAAACTTGTATAAATAGTCTTCATTGGTAAGAATTGTAATCATCCAACCTTTAATCACATCTTAGTTTTCTATTTTAAATTCTCTTTGAGAATTTTACTTGTTTTTCTTCTGTTGCAAGACAATAAGCTAAAGCGAAATCTAGCAATCCGCTGTGTCAATTATACACAAATTGGCATCCTTTTCCTCAGTTACGCTTGAATTTTCGATATTTCATTTATCTAATATTATTGCATTTGTCATTGTGCGCTCAAGTCTTTCTCGTGCTTGTGAGGTATATACTCGTTAATAGTGTTTAATTGAATTGGGTTTATATTATATATATATATATATATATATATATATATATATATCAAGAAAAATGAAATCATAAGTATTGGATTTGACTGGTACTATTTACTAGTTATTGTTTTGTTACTGAATCAATTTTGTGCACTTAGAGTTAGTGCTACCGTTTTGAAAGTTATGTACAGACATTTCATATATAATGTTTATGATTAGCTAATGATTTAATTTCAGATTTTGGGTAATATTATAGTAGCTCCTAAATAAATTAATTGATTTTGGGTAATATTATAGTAGCTCCTAAATTATCATGTGACCTACTGCTTTTATAAAACTTAATGACTTACTGCTCTATTTATGTTTTTCTACTTATTTTCGTATTCAAATATGTTTGTACTTTGTAGTTTGTACTTCATGGTGTGGTTAAAATATATGATTATGTGATAGTATAAATAGGAATATGGAAGCAAAAGTAGAAAATATGGATGCACAAGTAAATGATTGGATAAAAGAGATAGAACACAAAAACAGAAGTTTCACGTTGAAATGACAAAGACGAAGATAATGATGACGCAGCTGATGTTGAAGGACCACAAAAAAAGAAAGAGGACAAGTAAAAAAGCATCAAGTATATGGGAACATTTTACAATGACTGACGTTAAAGATAGGGTTGCTTTCAACTATTGTAATCTTGATTATGCAGCAAGCACTAAGCTTTGTGGAACTAGTACATTGTGGAATCATGTAAAACATAAATGTAGAAAGTATCCATTTAGTTTATGGGTAGATTAAAATAAGAAATAACAGATGTCAATGCTCCAGTTTACTAAAAAGACTACTGATTCTAAAGTTGCTTCGAGTAGTCAATTATTATAAAGTTTAGTCAGAAGAAAGCCAGAGAAGAAATAAATATATATTTTATTTTGGATGAGCTACCTTTTAGGCATGTTGACGGGAAAGGATTTCAGAGGTTTATTAGTTACTTCTTTCCCAATTTTGAATTCTCTTCGAAGTTTATAGTTACAAAGGATATTTATCAGTTGTTCTTGGATGAGAAAAAGAAGTTAAAAACGATTTTTGCCAGTTGTTGATTGTCTCTAACCACTGATTGTTGGTCATCTATATAGAATATTAGTTATTTGCGTTTGACTGCTCATTGGATTAATGACAATTGGAGAATGCAGAGGAGGATCATCAGTTTTATTCAAGTTCATAGTCATAAGGGTGAAATGGTGATAATAGAACTAATCAGTTGCCTAAATAATAGTCGGGGGATAACTATAGTTTTTGCATTGACTATCGATAATGAAACTTCAAATTATATTTTTGTGAAAAAGCTCAAAGAGTATCTTTTGGAAAAGCCAAATGCCATTGTGTTGAAGGGAGAAATGTTTCACACGAGGTGTTGCTCTCATATTTTGAACTTGGTTATGAGAGATGGTTCGACAGAATTAAATTTAGCAATTCAAGTATTCGGAATGCCGTGAGATATGTGAGGTTCTCCCCAGCTAAGTTAAAAAGATTCAAGGAAGCTTGCAAAGATACAAACATTCAATCTAAGGCATTGTTGTACTTAGAAGTGGCTACTAGGTGGAATTCTATCTACATGATGTTGGATACTGCCTTAAAGTTGAGGAAGGTCTTCGAGTATTTGTTAGGAGATGCAAACTACACAAGGTATTTTGAGGAAGAAAAAATCAACAGGCAAATCATAGATGGCCCTCCACTAAGCTGTGATTGGGATAACACTCAAGTGTTTATCAAGTTTTTGAAAATTTTTGACGAGCTTACTTAATGGATCTTTGTATGTGACATCGAATCTCTATTTCCAAGAAGTTCTTCAAATTCAAGTTAAGCTAAATGATACGAAGAACATAACAGATATTTTATTGGAAAAAATGGTAGGAAAAATGCAGCTTAAGTATAACAAGTATTGGGGAGATATTGAAAAAATTAACTTGTTGCAATACATTGATACTATTCTTAATTTGAGGTTCAAATTTTATGTTGTGGTTAATAGATTCAATTATCTCCATGATTCAATTACAATTGAAAAGATGAAAAAATTAGTTGAGAATTTGTTGAAAAGAATGTATGCATTCTACAAGGAAAATCTAACTCCCCTTTGAATATCTTATCCACCTCGAAGTCCAAAACTAAGTAGCAGTAGTACTACAAGTGCAAGTTCAAGTTCCACTCCATTTCTCATCAAGCGAAGATTCGTAAATGTAGAGCCAAATAGGAATGATATAGATGATTACCTTAATGATCAAAAAGAGCAATTGATAGAGAATAAGAGATTTGACAACCTTGAATGGTGGAGAATACTAGTTGTAAGTACACCATTATCTTGTAGATAGCAAAAGATGTATTGGTTGTTTAGGTGTCTACTCTTGCTTCTGAGTCTATATTTTCCATTGAAGGTAGAATCCTTGATCCATTTAGGAGTTCTTTATCCCCAAGGATGGCGGAGACTTTGATTTGCTCAAAAAACTGGTTAACTTGTGAGTCTGATAAGCCTATAATATTGAGACAATATATGGATGAGATTAAGGCTTTGGAGACCTCCGAGCAAGTTACTCCATATAATATATTGCATTAGTTTCACAAATTAGATGTGTTAGCATGTTTTTGGCTTAACAAATTTTAGTTTTCTAACATTTCTTCTTAGTTTTTTTCTTAAAGCTGACGAACATTGAGTCTATTGATTGATATTCTATTGATTGATATTCTTGGTGGAGAAATAGAGCTTGGAGAATTGGACATCGTTACTTTGGATGTATTGTAATCTATGATAACTTTAACTAGTGTGCTTTCTTTTGTTTATTTTTTCTCTTATCAGTTGAACATTAGTTTTCTATATGTGTTCAAACTATGGACTTTGCTTACATCATGTTTAGTATTTATTATTGTGTGAATTTATACTTTGGACTTTTAGTTATGTTTTAGGGTGTGAGGTTTTTACTTTTAGTCTTTTACCATTTAACATTTATAGTTGTATCATTATAAACTTTGGACTATTGGCTATGTACTATGCTTTTATTGTTTAAGTTATCTTTATGTAGTTTATATAATTTTAGACTTTGGACTAGAGGTAGGAACTATGGTTTTGTCATTTAAAACTTTCCTTTTTTTTTTTAAAATGTAGTAAGGTAATTTCAATATATATATAACATGTGTTGTATAATGTATATACTCTTTTTTGAATTAGCCGGATGTGGCCAAGGCCTAGTGTCCAATTTTTAGTTTCCATTTGAGGGAAAAAGTAATTCTATTATCATAATCTGAATATTTTTAATTTGATTCATGTATGTGTAATTATAGTTTCCATTTGAGGGAAAAAGTAATTCTATTATCATAATCTGAATATTTTTAATTTGATTCATGTATGTGTAATTAAAAAGAAAGAAAAATCAAAATATTGGCCAATTATAAATTTAAAATAGACATTAACTTATTATGATTTGTATAAAAAAAATTATATATCTATTATATGGGCTTTAAAAAAATAAAAATATATCTATCTATTGAAAGTTTTTTTTTTTTCCTAACGAATCTAATGATATTTGGACCTGAAATTGAATATTTTATTATTTGGACTTGAAATTAAATGAATCTTTATAAGCATATGGGATTGCATCATACATTTTCTTTGAAGGGATTGATTTTGGATTGTTTTTTAAAACCCAAAATTGATTAGACGGAATAGGAGGCACATGTAACCTGTCCATACCACACTCCGTCTAACCCGAGTGAAGATGAGCCGTAATACATACACAATTCCCTTCAAAGGGAACATTACCGATTATCACGTAAAAGAGTGCCTATAGATGAAAAGGCGATCCCATTGTATATTTTTTCTTTGTTTTGATGTCATTTATCTCAAACTGTTACACATATTTTGTTTTCAAAATTAAAATAAAATATTATATTCGCCAAAAAAGATGGGATTATCCTTGAATAAAAAAGGACGAAAATTCTTATTCGATTTATCTCTAATTCTCTTTTAGAGAATAAGAATGTCCAACCAAATCCCATATTCTCATTCGTTCACACCTAACTTATACACCAAGATTAGAAATTAACTGGTTTTAATTATTTTATTAACGCATGAAATATACCTTTGCAAAAGAAAATTATTTATCAAAAGAAAAGACAAAAACGCATAACACGCCATGATATTCTGTTTTGTAAAAATTATCATTATCGTTATTATTTTTAGTGAGACAACATATGATATTTATATTCCGTCTCTTTGATTCTCCCTCCAAAATTTTTTTAAAGAAAAGATTCTCAAAATATTAAAATCAGGTTCATAATTCGTAATTTCGTATAACTCAGTTCATCTTCAGCCCTTTGATTTAGTCGCCCCCAAACATTGAACGGTTCAGATCATTAGAATTTTTCTCATCTCCTGATCCTAAAAACCTCCGAATTTAAAAAAAAAAAAAAAAAGAATACAGAGAACTCTTTACAGTGTCCTCAGTAGGTGTTTGTGTGCGTCTTCCCCAAAACTCTGCAGCTCATTTCTTAAAAAAAAAAAAAAAAACAAAAAGAAAAAAAAATCCAAAACCCTAAGAAAAAAGCTTGGGATCTCCATCAATGGCGCCCGTTGATCCTCACTCGTTTACCGACTCGAATCACCCATTCGCCACTCACATCTCCCTCTCTCTGTACCTCGATTTCCCCTCTTCCACCATCCATGGCTCGGCGCTCCTCTCCTTCCCGAACCCTCACTCTGGCCCTCTCTCCCTCGACGCTCGCTCTCTCGCCATTCACTCCGTCATCGACCCGGAATCCAGTGCCTCGCTCCCATTCTCGCTCTCTCCGCCCGACCCAATCAGGGGCTGCCACCTCACCGTCTCCCTCGCGAACCACTCCTCGGTCCTCATCGTCTTCTCCACTTCGCCTTCTTCCTCCGCCCTCCAGTGGCTCTCGCCGCCCCAGACCTTCAACAAGACCTACCCGCTCGTCTACACCCAATGCCAGGCAATCCACGCGCGCTCCGTCTTCCCCTGCCAGGACACCCCGGCCGCGCGTGTGCGCTACAGCGCGCGCCTGAACGTCCCGCGCCAGCTTTCGGCGGTGATGGCGGCGCGTCACGTCGATAAGCGAGCCCCGGTCGCCGGCGAGGGCTCGTTGCTCGCCTGCGGTGATCAGTTGTGGTGCGCCGAGGGGAGGGCGGTGGAGGAGTTCGTGATGGAGCAGCCGGTGCCGCCGTACCTGTTTGCCTTCGCGGTTGGGGAGATCGGATTCAGGGAGGTGGGGCCCAGGACGAGGGTCTACGCCGAGGCGGCCCCGGCGGTGCTGGACTCGGCTGCGAGGGAGTTCGCCGGGACAGAGGACATGATTAAGCAAGGGGAGTGGCTGTTCGGGCCGTACGATTGGGAGCGGTTTGATTTACTGGTTTTGCCGCCGAGCTTTCCATATGGTGGAATGGAGAATCCTAGAATGGTGTTCTTAACCCCAACTGTGATTAAGGGTGACGCCAGTGGAGCTCAGGTTGTGGCTCATGAGCTTGCTCATAGCTGGACTGGGAACTTGATCACTAACAAGACTAATGATCATTTTTGGTTGAATGAGGTATATTATAACTTATTGTTTGAAGTTTCTTACTAATGCGTGTGGGAGTGGAATTAAAGGGTCACTGGTTAATGGTGAAATGAGACAGATTTTATTAGTTTTACCCTGTTCTTTAGTGCTTGACGTATACAACTGGAATCTAGATCAAGTTCGTTGTAGGTATATGTCTGTTTAGCACGATTTTTTTCTGCTGAAATTGTTCGTGCTTAGAGGACATGGAAAGGTAACATAATAACGAGAAGTGTTGAGAATTTTTAAGCTAGAAAGTTAAGAATTTGTATATGAAATTCATGTTTGATGATGTTAACCCTTGTTCTGTGCATGTTATGGCTAAAAAGAATAGAAAAATCTATGTGACGAGCTCATGCTTGAGAATGTTAACAAAACAATATGCATATCGTGTGGTGGTTGGCGTTATTCATGTCCTTTGTAATTGGGTTTTGATATTTTTTTATTCATTGTTCAAGGGTTTTACAACTTATGCGGAGAGGAGAATCGTTGAGGCTGTTCAAGGGGAAGAGAAAGCTGTATTGAATATTGGAATTGGCTGGAGGGGTCTAAATGAGGAAATGGAGAGGTTCAAGGACAACATGGAGTTTACAAAGCTTAAAACGAACCAGGAAGGAGTTGACCCTGATGATGTGTATTCTCAGGTTCCATATGAGAAAGGCTTTCAGTTTCTATGGCGCATTGAACGTCAGGTGGATTCATTATTCTTCTTCTTATTATTAGACATAGATGTAAATGTTTTGGATGGACGTGGACCTGATTTTGTACTGGTTTTCAGGTTGGAAGGCCTGCATTTGATGAGTTCGTCAAAAAATATATTGCAACGTTCAAGTTCAAATCAATTGATACTGATACCTTTCTTGACTTTCTGAAAGCAAACATTCCTGGCATAGAGAAAGAGGTTGATTTAGTTTTGTGGACTGAGGGTACTGGTATCCCTCCAGATGCCTATGAACCAGTTTCCAGTTTATATACACAGATTGTTTCTCTTGCAAATGAGTTTAAACTTGGTAGGATGCCAAGGGAGGATGAAGTTGCTGATTGGCAAGGGCAGGAGTGGGAGCTTTACTTGGAGAACTTACCCAAATCTGTTGAAGCTTCACAGGTAATGTTCCATGTCTTCTCCGGTTTCTGAAAAAATGAAAAAAATTAATTTCACTGACTTGGTTTCTAAATATTTGTTTTGCATCTTTTTGTTTTATGCTGGATTTTCCACTACTCGCATGCAGACATATTTTCATCGTTAATGCTAATGAAATTGGATTACTGCATGGACGCATTTGGCTCCAGTAGTTCAGTTAGATGCTATAGCCGATTATATTGTCTTAGAAACTGGTCAAAGGATTAATGTTTTTGATGCATTTTCTGCTTGATTTGGCACCTTGCTAAATACTGCCTTGTTTTCTTCTTGAAATATAAGCTTATTTCAACTGAAAATAGCCAATGCCAGTGACTTGCTGCTGTGATAAGTAACATTTGTTTCCCAGCTTGTTGCTTAATCTAGTTATTTGAAGATTTCACCTTTCGTAGCCTCATCATTAGATGCTTTTGTCATTCTTCTGTATTTTTCTTGTCTATTCTATCTTGGTAATTTATCTCAAATAATTCCACTCGCTGTGGTGAAATCAGGTAACATAATTTGTGTTTTCCGGGGCACCAAATATGCTTTAGACCTCTGCTTAGATAAATAGTTTAGCAATTAACTTCAAGGACCTCATCAACATGTTAACTTTATGAACCATGCAGTTTGCTTATCAGTTCTTAATATGTGGTTTGGATATGCAGATTTTGGCTTTGGATGAACGCTACAGACTGTCAGAATCAAAAGATTACGAGGTGAAGGTGGCATTTTTGCAGCTAGCTATTTCCGCCAAGTGCAGAGATTACTATGGCGAGGTGGAGAAAACCCTCAAGGAAGTTGGGAGGATGAAGTACCTTCGTCCACTCTACACTGCTCTTGTCCAGGGCAATGGGAAAGAAGAAGAGAAGATTTTGGCCAAAAGGGTGTTTGCTGAGGCTCGTGACTCTTATCACCCTATTGCACAAAGTGTTGTTGAGTCGATACTTAGCAAGCACCTCTAGAACAGCTTGTGATAATGTAAATAAATACATCTGAAGCTAACAGTAGTCTGTTGCTTCTCTGATCATGTCCGTCTCCAAATGTTGTGAACTGATTTCATAGTTAGCTTTGGAATTTCGTTTCAAATGTGTCCTTTGCAGGGATCACGTGCTGACAAATTGCTAATAGATTTGTCTTTATTGGCACTAATTCTAGTTGGCTACATCAATGATCAATCTGTGTTGCTTTAAGTATAGGTTAGCAGCTGAGGAGTGATGCTCCATGGGACTCGGATGTGTTGTAACAAACTTTATAACCAAATGACCAAGTAATGGTTTGAGTAATTTTTTCTGTTGGCTGTTGGTATTCTTGCAAACGAAATGTAACTTATCAACAACGGCACGCTTTTCAAAGTGTTAGCGATATCTTTTTCGTATCACCGTAGGTTTAGGAAAATAACGCGTGTTTCAGTTGAACAACAGCAAAATGTTTATAACGACAGCAGGTTTCATACTGTAACTGTAAACGACATGTCGTTTTATATTTTGGGAACAGCATCGATTTGTCAGTCCCTTTGACACTTAAAGACAGCAAATTAAAAAGGGCAATGACATTGTCGTTATTTTGATAGGAAAACGACACCGCAAACGGCGGGGTCCTCTTATTGTGCCCCAACCATAAAATCAAATCTCCTTTTGGCCTCTAAATTTCATGTTGTGTGCACAATGTTAGTCATCACCACCAGGAAGTAAGAATTGAGTGCATGCAGATTGGAAAGTCCTGATTCGTGAGCTCACTTATTTCTATTTATAATGTGTGAGCTCATTTTATTTCTGTTTACATTTTATAAACTCGCATTTTATTTATGCTTACGATGTATAAGTTCATTTTACTTTGTCTCACATTTTGTGAGCTCATCTATTTCATTTCGTTTATATTTTGCAAACTCACTTACTCCATCTAGATGACTATTTACAAGTTCATTTTCTCAGTCAGGTGACAATTTGTGGGTTTCTTTTTTTCGGCTAACAAGTTACAAGCTCATTTTTGATCTATTCACGAACGAAAGCAATTAGCAAGGAAATATTCAAAATGTTGATACAAAAATGCATGCGATCTCAAATGATTCTTTGAATATGAATAATTCAATTGACATTAAGATAATTATTTCAAATTTGAATCATTAAATACTAATTATATTTATCTTATCATTTTTAAAATAATCATGTCACTTGATACTAATACGGTGTATACAATTATATAGTTGTACTCTCTTTCTATAAATAAGAATCTCCAATCACATTTTAGAAGAAAGCAAAGAAAACATATACTCTCACTTTGTAAACACCCTTCAATAATGAACTATAATAGATGTAAACCATCTTTTTTATTCATCGGACGCAATTTGTTCTGCTCGCCAATTTGGTCAAATGTATTATTTTTACTATTTCGAATCGTATTTTCTCCTATTTTGCCTCTATCTAGTTTTGAATTTCTCAGTATCCATAGTTAAATGTGCCAAAACTAAAACTAAACCAATGAGATTGACCAAGTAGCAAATTATGAAGAGGAATGATCACTCTTCTTTTCTACTCCATGCCTCGGTAAGAGAGTCCATATGTCAAGCCAAGTAACGAGATAGAAGAGTGGAAATGTCACTCCTCAACTATCAATGTCGCTTGACATGAAACGACAAGAACTTCTTCTAAACGCTCACCTCACCGTGTCTCTCTTTCTTCCTTCTTCCGGATAAGATAAAGCAACAAAAGAAGTGTGCGCGCACAGCACAGAGAGAGACCCCATATTTTTACTCCTCCCACAAACTCACCCTCTTCGCTTCTCCTTCTCTACCTTCCTCCAATGGAAGCCCTACTCCTCAGTTTTCCCTCCTCCATACGCTCACCTCACTCCCAAACCCTAACCGTAACCCGACCCACCAACCAACTACTCTCCCTAACCCCCAGCCATGGCCGCAGCCGTGGTACCCGCCTTCCCACGGTTCGATCCGCCATTTCTCGGTCGAAGAAGGAGGAGACCGTGGAGGCCGTGAAGCAGAATCTGGACAACTGCTTCCTCCTGGCCGGGATCAGCTACAAGGGCTTCACCGTCAAGCAGTTCCAGGACCTCCGGCGGTCTCTGCCGGAGAACACGAAGCTGATCGTGGCGAAGAACACTCTGGTCTACAAGGCCATCGAGGGCACCAAGTGGGAGGCCCTCAGGCCCTGCATGACGGGCATGAACGCCTGGCTCTTCGTCCACAGCGAGGAGATCCCGGCCGCCATTAAACCCTACAGGGACTTCCAGAAGGAGCGGAAGCTCGAAGAGAACGACTTCACGGGAGCCGTCTTCGAGGGCAAGTTCTACGGCCCCGGAGATTTCAAGCAGCTGGAGACGATGCCGACCCGGGCGGAGATTTATGCGAAGCTCTTGGGGTCGCTTCAGGGCCCGGCGTCGAGCTTGGTGGGGACGATTCAGGCCCCGGCGAGAGACTTGGTTATGCTATTGAAAGCTTATGTGAACAAATTGGAGCAAGAAGGCGGGGGTGGTGGTGGGCAGTAGTAGCCTTTCCCCCCATTTTTGAGAGGCTGTAAGTTTTTCTTGTAAAACCCAATTGTGTAATTTGATCTTTTTTTTTTTTTTTTTTTTAAATTGTAGCATAGTTTAATTTGTTGCATAAATATATTTTTCTTTTTTTTGGGGGTTATGTTGAACAGTTGAATTTTTGAGAAATGGAGAGTAGCAGTCATATTGAATTTTGTGGCAAATTGTGTGTTTTTAAAAAGCTATGAGCTATTTGGCATTTTTATGCAATGTCCAACTGATCTCTTATGCTACATTTGCCTTTTCTTTTTTTTCTTTTTTTTTTTTTTCCGGTATAGTAATGGAATTCAATTTTTGAAGGACAACAGCCAAGTTCAGTTTAAACTCGATGATTGTATATAAGCATTGATTCTGCACATAAATACTTCTTCACTTGCTAGTTTTCTTCTTACCCTTTTATTTTTTCTTGGATTTTTATTTTCGATTTTCGTTTCAAACAAATGGATACTTGAGGGTTTGTTTGGACTTGAGAGTGAGTTGAGAAATGTACTGCACTCGCTTGTGGCTCTGGATAGACTCTGAGTTGAGAAATATGTTGGTATGACTTTGAAAGTCTCTTGATTTCACCCATGTGTATGTTTTCAAAAAAAATAAAAAATTTCCGCAAATTCGCCATAATCAAGATACTATCGTCTAGAATGTACAGGCACCAAAATGAAGGAATAAGAAAAAAAAAAATGGAAGTTTACTCCTATGAAATAAAAACGTGCTCTTTAATTGGCATGCTTAGTCCACTGGCATTATATTTGTACCTAAGAAAGGCGACGAGACGGATCAGGAACCATCTCTTTTTCCGAAAGTTAATAATAATAATTTTTTTCGTTTTATTAATTACTTTTTTAGATGCTTAGATAACGTGAGTATTAGAAAATCATAGTTATTCATTATTCATTTATAATAATAAAATATTAAAAAAATTAAGAAGAAAATATTAAATTTTTTTTATAATTAATTAAAAATTAAACACAATAATATATTAATAATTTTTAAATTCTAAAATTTAAATATTTTAAAATTTAAATATATAAATAATATATAATTTTTCTATGTAAATATATATATATTAAAACTGAGTATAATGCAGATTATATTAATTTCGTTCTCGGGTATCTCATATTTTACACGCATATTTATTTCCCACTCCGGTTATTTTCTTCGCTCGAATGGTTTTTTTTCTTCCATTTGGATTGGATAATCTCAGATAAGGTAATCGAGAGTTATATTGTTATACTTATTTGTAGCCTAGCCAAATTTACTCCCTAACAAACAAACAAACAAAATATTTATAATGGATTATACAATCAGCGACAACGACCGTTAAGTTAGTCAATCGTAAGAAAAGCATGATGAGAACAAGTTGAAACATGTGATTTTGGGGCCAAATGGTTAGCTCAACTTGATTTGGGATAAAAAAAGTTGCGAAAAACAATGCACTCCAGCAATAGAAAATGTCTAGTTAGGCAAGGAGCTCAACAGATGCACGAGCTTGAGTTTCCAAAATTTGAATGATAATTGGGCTTCAAAAATTGCCATACATTTTTTCCCTTGAATTTTCTTTACTAGTGTCTCAAAATTTTATGAGACCATGAGTACAAATAACGTGGTTGGTTGAGAGAGAGAGAGAGAGAGAGAGAGAGAGGATTGTTTAAAAAAAAATGACTTGATTACCAAGAAGTACACTCCCTTCCCAGAATATAATCCACCGCCTCTTCCACCGTATCAACAACCTGCAAAGAGCCAACGAGAGGTTAAAATGTAAATTGCTAGTAAGTACTGATTACACATGTAAAAGTGAAATGAAAGGTAGAAATCTTTCCATTCTGGTTTGTAGAATCTCCTATCATTCTTGACTCATAAAATAAGCACTCCTCTCCAAATTTGGCATATGCATTGTTAAGATTGCAAAGCGAAATTACCAGATCAGCGGGAAACTCTGGATGATTATCTTTCCCCTTAAACATGCCTGTCCTCGTCAAAATAGAGAACCACGGATCTCCTGCCTGACATTCAACAAGGTATTTAGACTCTCAGCCGATTGCAGAAGTAGTAATGTTCTGGTGATGCTAGTTGAAGTATACTGAATTTCAAGTAGAAAAGTCCCCAAACGTCGTAGTGTTGAAAGACAAACCTGTTTTGCACCTTTGACATCAACAAAAGGGTTATCACCAATCATATAAAGGGTTTTAAAGGGTTGAGATCCAGAGTCTCCATTATTTGTTAGATGATCGCCATGATAAGATGGCTGGAGCTGTCTCAATATGGCCTCAGCATTCTTGAATACAAATGGGTTTGGTTTCCCAAAAGATACGTATTCCAAGCTATTGTGGTGAATTCTGCAAGGCAAATCCACATAATAAGTGTGTTTAAAGATAGGTCAAGACATTTCATCTCGCAAAGTAAATTAGGAGCCATTTCAGATGGTTCCAAGAGTCCAGTCTGCACAGAATGCGGTACAGTCTAAGCTTCACACTTTGGTAGAATTAATTTCTAAATTCTTTCTTTTACTCCTCGTCTAATAAGTTCATTAACTTAGAGGGTATTGGGATGAATGATTTTGAATGGATGAGCAATGATATTTCAACAACTTGGTTTTGTCGGATATGAACGCAAGTGGCTTTGAACATGTCCAGTTTCTGTGGTTTAGTCATGGAGACTATTTCTACACTTCCGAACACAATACGCTGACCAAGCCTTACCTGTTGAAGACACTTTCAAGGGCAGTTCTGAAAGCACCCATTCCAAGCCGTTCAGAAGGAAATGCAGCCTATATCTCATTATATTTAGGAAATGTCAGAATTGTGTAAAATTTGAAGTTCAACAGATGAAGAAAGTTATAACAAAGATGGAAAAAAAAAAAGAAAGAAAGCTACTTGAATCCTACTCGTGGTTGGAGGTAAATCTGGACATGACAGAACATTGAACATGTATGCTGTCATGGTCCATGATTGTTGGTTCTCAAAAATAAATCCATGCTAGAAACTCTGATCAAATGATAAATATGAATATGTTGCAACTTGCAATTTTCCTGCCTCTAAGCTAATCTATCCTAATGTTTCCGCCTCTAAGCTAATCGATCCTAATGTTTCCCAGTTCCAGTTAATTTTGAAGTCCAAAGATAAAGTCATAAACTGAACAAATCTTGGATTCCTGTGTTCCATCAGCATTTGTTGGTCCAATTTCAAATTACACGTAACGGACCAATAACCAACCTGATATTCGAGATCATCTGCGGCAAAATATAAAGGAGGCTGATGCCCATTCTCTCGTCCAGGAACCCCTCCCGATGTTAAAATATCACAGAGAACCTATATCAATGCAATCAGCAGAGAGTTTTGTAGGGATGCAAAGCTTAAAATAACGAAAAATCTAAGACAACATAGCTTAAATAAAGAATCTGAAAGTTGCAACTAAACGGAAATGTTTCCTCCCCGTTAATTAATGTTCAATAAAGTCCAAGTCCACAAGCATGCCATACTTTTTTCGAAGTTAGGCTTCAAACCCAACTGCAGGTCAAGAATTGCTCTTACATGTTGTTGTTTGATAAGGCAAGTTATACTTTTGACTCTTTACTTAATTATGCTGTTCACGCATTACCTCTTTATTCTTACAATTTAATTACACGTTTTAGACAATGAAACAATTTAATCAAATCACTGAAATTCCAGATAGGTTCTTATGGATAAAATTAAATGGTTTACCTGAATGTCCCTGCCCCAATCTACAGGATCACTGACAACAAATGCTGCCTTAACCCTCTCATATAAAACATTGTATCTCGAAGCTGATTTAATGGAGTGATCACTCTGATATATTTTCTGATTTGTTGTCCAGTTCTTGTACTGAGATACAGGATCAATGTCCTTGAAATATGATGCATACTCATCCAGTGAGAGAACTTTTCTGCCACAGAGGATAGATTTAGATATACCTGATTCTAAAATCTAGAAACACCAACCAGGATTAAAAAAAAAATGTTATAGACTGAAAATGTATTTCATTATAACTTGAACTAAGATGCTAAGCTAAAGAACTAACTTGAAACCATAATCAGACATTACAACAGCAGGTTCTCCTTTCCCAGCAGCAACAATGAGTTCATTCTCATATCTGAAAACAGATCACCAAAGCTTAAGTTGATAGAAACTGTTGAAAACACATTATTCAAAAACTAGCTCCTAAATTTAAGATTTATCTGCATATAAAGATCTTAAGCACAGTTCAGAGTTATTTGATAAACACGATCCTTCAAAACTTGCAAGAAAAATATATACAAAAAGAAGCTGGCAGATAATATAACACAAGTGTGAGTAAATTATCCACAAAAAGTTGATCAGGTAAAAAGCCCTGCACAATAACATACACTCATTTTTTCACCCCTTAGATCCTGGAATAAGTCTAGTTTATTCCCTTCTTAAGCACATGGGCAGCTTGACTATCGGAGTAAACTCCAAAGTAGCATCCAACTTTCATTACCGGTTAGGTATTCATGCATTCAGAAGCAAGAATTCTTGCTGGCTCCAAAGTCCAAGGCATCATTTTTCCTATATGAAGCTGCCAAATTATTGCATTTATCAATTACCAGGGCTAAAGTGTGGATGCTTTATTTGTGTGATGGATGATTTAGTGGAACATGAATGCAATAAGACAATGTGTTAGGACTGAGAGATGGATGAGAACAAGGAAAACCATGAAAGATAGAAACTAAAATCTGAATCAACATCAAGCATCAAGCATGTCATAGAAAGTTTCGACAAATAAAATTTAGAAACGAGGTTTAAAAGATCAAAGTCGTACCTGTTTAACAAATTCTTGAAAGGTGTATGACCTTGTACGACCTGCATCAAGATATTGCAAAAAGAAACAGCTATGCACAGGGTTCCATCAGTCAAACGCTAGTCGTAGAAAAACTTTCATCAAATCCATCACATCGTCCTCTGGATATAGAAATACCTAAATTCCAAAGCATACCTGAGAAGGTGAAATTCGAACACCCAAAAGTTCACCTAGCTCAATGGCTCGTCTAGATTCTGGTATGCCACCTCCTATTTGACAGCATAAGAGTATCAAGTATCAACTACCATCTCTTCCTCCAGCTTATACCTTGCTCTTTCAGAATTAAATGTACAAAGAAAGATGTAACAAAATATTTACCACTGTATAACTTTATTGAAAATGAACTCACATCGGTTAAGAACTAATGTATATTGTTACATAATTTGTCACCAAAAATCAGATATGGTAAGAGCACTTCATTTAGACAACTTACCATTCGTCAAGAACAGAAAAGGAACTTTCAAAGTACCTATAAAGGGGGGGGAAAAAAAAAAGGTAGTTTAGTAGTAAGACCGTAGCTCAGCAAAGATTGGATTACAAAGACGAGCTTGATAACTAAAGATCAAATATTTCATACTATGGAATCAAATTTAAGTCAAGTGTGATTGAGAACGTAATTTAGTAGCAACCACATCTACACAAACACCTACTCCTATTGTGGAGGGTCCTAAGTTCGAGTACAATCCAAAGTTCAAAAGTGAATTTAAGTGAAGCAAACAGACTAGTTTTAAACAATTACTGTTAATCGTCATGAACACAAAAGTGAGATTCTAACAATTACTGTTAATAGCATTTATGATGATAGCAAATTCTTATATATATATATATTTACTGTTAATAGCATTTATGATGATAGCAAATTCTTATATATATATATATATATATATATATATACACACATATATATATATATACATATATATATATAGTCTTATGAATGTGAGCTGCCAATCACTCCGGGAAAAGTATAAATTAATCAACCAGTGAGATAGATATTCGTACCGGATTCTCCGTACAATCTTCTCAAAGCCTGAGGAGATCCTCCGATCGGGACACGGCCGCGAAGAATAACTCCATCGATATCGAAAGCAATCCCAAACGAAGGCCTGCAACATCCACCACAAACTTTCAAATCATTTCTGCTCCATTTTCTCAGCAAATTCAATCAATCATAACACAATTTGTATACATACACGCCAATATATATATATATATATACATATGCATATACAATGGATTTTGTACATATAGATTCACATTAGTATGACACTGACAGGAATTACTTCAATTCGACTAACCGTTCGAGCCTAGAATGAATCTGTGAGAACCAGGGCGAAGCTCGAGGTTGATACAGCAATGGCGGTCTGTTCTTGCTCTGAGGAACTCTGAGAACCGTACAGAATCTCATATCTGCCTCCCTATTTGTGTGGCTTTAAGCTTCTGGTTCAGCTCTGTGCTCTGTGCTATCTCAAATACACGCAGTGCGTAGTACGCACCATTAAAACCTTATTGGAACGACACGTGGCAGTGAAAGAGCGCTGGGCACACGGGCCATATTGCAAGCCCACGCAATTCTCTATCCAGGACTGTACCTTGTGGGCGCTTGAACTGAAATGACATTTAAACCCCTAGAATTGTAGAATAGCTACTGTAAACCCCGCAAATCTCTGTCGAGGATTGTACAAGGGTATGCTTGGTAGGAAGAAAAATGGGGTGAGAGAAAAAAATTTGATGGAAAAATAGAGAGAAATTAAAAGAATTGGGTTGTTTTGTAAGAGAGAAAATGCACAGAAAAGGAAAAAAAAAAAAAAGAAAAAAGTGAAAGAAAAAAAATGGTAGAATCTATACAGACTTTTTTCGCTCAAAATAGAAAGAAAATATTTTATTAATATACTAATAAAATAAATTATAAAATTATTTTTGTATTTAATTTTAAATAATAATAATATTAAAAATAAAATCATCGTTTTAAATTAAACCAAATTTTTTTTCTTACGTACTAAATAACTACTAGAGAAATCATTTTTCTTTCTATCTTATACATTTTTTTTTTCTTAATTATTTTTTTTTTATTTCCTTTTTTCTCTACCAAGCATAGCTAATGAGAGAGCAAGAAAAATTTCTTAGGAGGGCATACGCTAAAATCTCTTTAGTTAAGTTTAAAATACATTAGTTAATATAGACTAATAAAGAATTAAAAAAATATTTAAAATGAATTTAAAAAAATTATTCAAAATGATGGCAAAATATAATATTTCAAAATAATATAAATAAATTTTAGAAATTTTAAAGAAAAAATAACTGATCTCGTTAGGAGTATTATTGATTTTTTTTTTTTAAATAGAGACAAAAATTATAATTATAAAAATTTAGGGACAAATAGAAGATAAAACTAAAGTTTTAAAATAAAATTAAAGATAAAATAATAATTTCAAAAAAAAAAAAAAATGAGCCTATATTGGCTCCGTCCGTGAGCATTACCCTAAAGGCAACTCGAGTACCAAAAGTACAAGCTCAATAAGTTCAGCCTAACTGACAACTATACCCCTAAATTTATTTGAATACCCTATTTTACCCAAAGTATCTGGATCCTCTTTAGTTCCAATTCACCAGTGGCAATTTAGGAAAAAATTAACACCACTTTTCACCTCCTTCTCCAGTCGCACCAATACTGAACTCTGGTTAATCCCCTCTGAAAACCCTAATCGACATATCTATCTATCTTGCCTTCCCAAATCTTCGAATTCGAAAATCAGGCTATTCTTTCCATTGATTTGAAGATTAAGATTTGGATTTTTCTATTAATTTTTTGGAATAAAATCGAAAACTATAATATATATATATATATAAAGTTTTTGATTTGAATGCGAAATAACTAAGCTATGCCGCCGAAGCAGCAATCGAAGACCGATTTGGCGAAGAAGCAGAAGGTGGTGGAGGATAAGACCTTTGGGCTCAAGAATAAGAACAAGAGTAAGAATGTTCAGAAATATGTTCAAAACCTCAAGCAATCTGTCCAGCCAAAAGTCGATCCCTCTAAAGTCACCGCCAAGGTTTGGTTATTCTTCTGGTTTTTCTTTTATACTGATTCTTCTTCGTATTTGTGTTCATGTTATTGGGTTCTGTTTGCTTCGTGGGAAAATGGGTCTGTGGAAATTTGTTCTAAAAGGGCGAAAAGAAAAAGAAACTAGTTTTTGGAGAGTTTGGGAGTTTTTGGAAATGGTTTAAGAAGATTTTGAGGTGAAGATTGATGGTTTGATTGATTGGGATGGACAGAAAAAGAAGGAGGAAGAGAAAGCTAAAGAGAAAGAGCTGAATGAGCTGTTCAAGGTTGCTGTTAGTCAACCGAAAGTACCAGTTGGTATGTATCTTGGCTGTTGACTTACTGTCTATCTTTTCGTGTGTATCTTTGCTGTTTTTGGTGACACAGCTGCATGTTCAGTTTTGTTGTTTGTCTATAATGAAATTTTGGACTTTGATAATTTGGATAGGTGTCGATCCCAAGTCTATATTGTGCGAGTTTTTCAAGGTGGGACAGTGTACTAAGGGTTTTAAATGCAAGTTCTCACATGATTTGAATGTCCAGAGGAAGGGTGAGAAGATTGATATTTACAGTGACAAACGAGATGAAGGTGAATGAATAGACATCACTGTTGAATTTTTTTCTTTTTCAATTTTTCTGTTTGTTGATGTACAAATGATTGACCCGTTTTTTATTAATATTATTTGGTGGGTCCGCTATTGGTTAGAAACCATGGAGGACTGGGATCAGGAAACACTGGAGAAGGTTGTCGAGTCGAAGAAGAACGAGTACAACCAGAACAAACCAACTGAAATTGTATGTCTGTTCAATCTTTATTGTTATCTGTATATTTGTTATTTACTTGAAGTTCAAATTTGAAATGTTGCTCTCTTTCCCAAAACGTCCATTCTTTGACCTCTTCGTTGTGCTTATGATTCTTTGTGTTAACATGTGTGTCTGATGTGCTAGATTTAAATGCCCTTCCCTTGTATGCCAACATTTGTTTTGTTAGGTTTTCAGATACCACTTTCGGCTATGCAAGTGGGGATGTTAATGATTCGGGAGATTTGGTGCACTGCATTAATTTCTTAAGTTAACCATTCTCTGCTTTTGCTGAAGAATGTGAATTGGACTGGTGCTTCATTTGCCAGCCTAATATCCATGTCTGTTTTGGACGCTAGCTTTATGAATTTTAAATAGATATGCTTGTTTTCTGAATCGACGATGTTATGGGAAGTTTTCCGCGTTTTGCATTTAGCTTGGATGATAATTTGATTTAATAAAATGATACTAAGTTCAGTTTTGCTAGATTTCTGGACTACGCATACAAATGGTTTTCCTCTTTGTAGAGGACTTAAATAGTTTGGCAATTATTAAACATTTTTGGTTTGTTTGTGACTCAAATGGCTGGAGAATCATGAATTCTTCAACTATAAGTTGCTTAATATGAGTTAGAACAAAAGCGGCATAGGGTAGTATCTTTTTTAAATCCATGCAATTTCTGTTACTTAATTTTGGAGGTAATGCAATTACTACAGTAGGAATTGGACCAGGAATGGAAATATTAAGTTCACCTGCTCAAGTCACTATTCTATCTTAATTAATCCTGTGTTTCATAGCCAAATATTCTAAATTGATCACTGAATTTTCGTACTTTGTAAAGCATTTTGGCATATAATTCCTGGTAATCTATTCTTCATGGATGACCCATGGTTTTTTATGTATTCAGTTTGAGTTTTATGCAATGGTCATCATGTTTAGGATTACTTACAACATGTTTTCTGATAGTAGCTGCTCTTCCTCCATAGCAGAAGTATCTTCTTTTTTATTTTATTGAATTTTTTAATAAACTATGTTTAGGTTTGCAAATACTTTTTGGAAGCAGTGGAAAAGAAACAGTATGGTTGGTTCTGGGTCTGTCCGAATGGTGGCAAAGATTGTCACTACAGACATGCCCTTCCTCCTGGCTACGTTTTGAAATCTCAAATGAAGGCACTTCTTGAGGAAGAGGCTGATAAAATTCCAATTGAGGAGGAAATTGAAAATCAGGTGAATCTTGAAATACTGTTCTTCCTCTTAAAACTTTATGTGTTGCATCTCATATTTTCTTTTGTTTTCTCTCTGTTTTGTAATTTTTATCCTAATTGTTGATTTATTGATTGCTTCAGCGTTCCAAGTTATCAACTACCACTCCTATGAATCCTGACCTATTCTTCCAATGGAAGAAGAAAAAGGTGGAAGAGAGAGATGCTGGCCTGGCTGCTCAACGAGCAGAGAGGGCAAAGAATGACCGGATGAGGTTCGATATCTCCCGATTCCTATTCAGTTATAAAATTTCTCTTAATATGATGATGATTTCATCTTCTTACGCTTTTCAGTGGTCGCGAGTTGTTTCTTTCGGATGCGAGCTTGTTTGTGGATGATGCTGAGGCATATGAAAAATACAATAGAGAAGAGGAACCTGAGAAGACTGAAGAAAAGGTAACCCCTGCTTTTCTTTCTCATTTTAAACTGGACTAAAATCAGACTGTTTGTTGAACCCCAAAAGCTTATGGCTCACTCTAGGAAACAAAAGGGTTATGTGAATTGTATTTTATTTTCCATGGCTGGTTTGGATAGATTTGATGTTACTGAACATCATTGGCTTATTTCATTCCTGCAGTTTTAAGTGAATTTACTTGGTCAAATGGCTTGACTTGATTATCTATGCGATCTATCTATATCTCGAGCACAATCTCCAAATTGAGATTGGAGATTGAATTCTCTCAGATATGATCAAGGCTTTTTTCTGCATTATATTTTTTTCATGCCATGCCCATTTCTGATTTAGCATACTGCTTATATACCATCACTGCAAAATGAAGTCCAACATACATACAGGGAAGAGGAAAAAGAGTTGGTTTGTTTGTGTCATTGTATCATTCTTAAACAACTCGTTTTACATTGGGCATGTACACCATGAATTGAAATGTGATTGTTGGCAAGGAATGTAAAGGATAATTCCTTTGTAGTGTTAGAAATGGGATTAGTTGGATCTTTCCTTTTGCTTCTGTCTTAACTATATCATGATGTTGAAGTTTCTTTTGTTAAGATCAGAAGGTTGGTTCTTATCAATCACGTGCATGCGGTTGGTGCATTTACATTGTCCTCATAGGCACTTTCTTTTTTGTATTAGCACATCTCCATTTTGCGGCAATTGTCCTGTCTAATTTTATGAAAATTCTTTTTGCTGGAAATAAATGCTTCATCTATTATCCTTCCCACAGTTTTTCTTGGAAGGAAGCAATAAAACGTTTGGCTTAATGCATTTTTCCTTACTCACACCTTAATGGTTGACTTGACATATGGTTTTTGCTAAATATCAGGGCAACAGGAACAGCGCAGCAGAGGGTCCAAGCACTTCTAATGACGCTGTTGCTGACCCTGAAGTTCCTGATATTGATGATGATGATGACGACGATGAGCTGGACTTAGATGAGTTGAATGAGCTTGAAGCAAGTCTGTCAAAAACCTCTATTCAGATTCGTGAGCCAGGTATTGAGGCATCTTGAGCATGTGTGTGAGAAAGAGAGGGAGAGAAGTTAGTGCTGGCAATTTGCCTATAAAATTAACGAGGGACAAAAGGGACTCCAAGTCCTACAATTTTTTTGAACTTTATGAGAAGAATAATGTATATCTTTCATGTTAGGGTGCTGTGAATCATGTGTACTACCTTGTTGGTGATTGGAATGTGGTTTATCGTTCAATGTGATCCAAATTTTGATAAACCTGGTTCTTCCTGGTCTTATTTATTTGTCTTATAGAAAGATGTGACACATATACATATATAAGGAGCTGGTCTTGTTGTTCTTTATCGATAGATAAACCAATTTTGACCATTGGATCTAACGGAACAAAAGTAAATGCTATAATGAAATTCACAGTAACATCAAATTTAGGATTAAGTTGATTATTACTTCTATAGGTACTCAGCTCCCATTATTATTTGATATTGAACAATAATTTTTCAATACTACCAACATTTGGCCAAATCGTGGACTAAAGCTAAGACTAAAGAATACAGTTTAGGGTTTAAAACTATACATTTGAAAGTAGAAGGGCCGAGGTCAGACAAAACAAGGTGGGACCCGTTATTTTCTCTTTGCCTAATGGGTGACAAGTGGCCCCTATTAAAGATTTAAGAAGACGGTTAAGTGTATGATTAGCAGTGTTTGCTTATCTGTTTATAATATGACTAAGGTATTAGTTATAATATTATTTAAAATGTAACATATGACAAGCATGAGGGTCTTTATAGACCCGGATGACCTGATGGTCCGTACATAGACCCAAATGGCCTTCCTAGACCCCCGAGTCATCTTAGCGCAGAGATGAGGGTTGGGGTTCAGATGGTCCATAACGTCGCCAGACCCAGGCCAGCTATCTGTTTGGGACCCGACAAACTTGCACTCTGAGCAACTTGTTAACCTTACACGTGGCAATGGTCCAAAGAAGTACTAGGTACGAGCTTCAGAAAGGATCTCAAGTATCAATGATCCAAAGGCATTGGCAGCTCAATATGAAAAGTAAAAGTTGCGAGATGTTCTCCATTATCTGACTAACACGTGATCTCCCCATTGTCAAGGACAAATCCATGAGGGGGAGCCACATGTTAGTCAATGAACCGCTTAACCCTAGCTCCTTCTTCTACAATAAATATTATGCTCTGCCTTTTATTTGATCTTATTGTTCTGTTCGGTGTATTTTTTCTCTACTTATTTAAGCAGATTTTGGTCACCAGATTTTGGTTTCGGTGCTTAAGGCGAAGTACACTTTGAAGTGGCTAGCACACGTAGACAATTAAAAACAACTCCAACACATAGTATGAGGTCTTTGACTGACACATATCAAAGTTGAGGAGTCTCCTTAACATGTAAAATTTACTAAAATATCTCACGCTTTGATCAATAGAAAATATCATTGCTGGGATTCAAATATCCAAGAGTAAGACATGAGAGAGTATAAAAGGGAATGAAACAGAGATGTTGGTATCACTCCTATTAAAAATTTAAGGTTCGAATTGGGGTTGACCTTTACTTTGGAGGCCGAAGTTGGCAATCATCCTTTGGTATATAATACTCCTGTACATAATAGTGAGACTTCTATGTTGCTCAGAAACAGTTGCTTAGTATATAGTGTTATGTGATTGTGATAATTTTTATGTGGCAACTTTATTAAGCACCCGACCCGAACAGGTTTCAATCTGAAATAGATCACTAAACTTACAGGAGCTTTGTTTAAGATCAAACTTAGAAACGCTATGAGCTACAAGATTAAAATAACCTTGGCCAACCAAAACCAGTTCACAAGTCGAAAAGGCATTTCTAGTCACATAGTAAAGAAGACATACTCTAATTAATGGTCAGTCTATGTAATTCAAGATTTGACTATCCAGTCCAAGGTTTGACTCAGCCTTATTAGGCTTATCAACTATCTTACTAGGGCCCTACCATGTGAAACCAAAATCAAAGAAAAAGAAAGGTGTTATTTTGAGTGATGTGGGTTCAAGACAGAAAGTGACTCACTAACTGTTCCATTTGAAAATCTTTTAGAAGTGAAAATATTCCTTGGTTAGATGAAATCTTCCCATTTGGAGATTATATGGTCAAAAACGATCAACTACTAACAAGGAAAATTCCAGAACCCCCACCTTCATTAGGTGGACTTGGCAAAGAGTGGAAAAAAATGGGATTGTATTAAAGTTGTGGTTAGCTGCAAAAATTAGTCAAGAACTCTTAGCTTAACAGGGAAGTCACTTTTGAAAAGTGAAAGGATGCTAACTTGTGCCTTCATTTTAATGGATAAGAACTAAGACTAGTATAAATGTGGTCCACTCTGACCCCTTTACAAATGGTAAGAACAAGCGATATTACTCCGCTCACTTTAGTTTATTTTATTATGAATGAGTCAATATCATAATAGTCCACTGTCCAAATTTTATATGTGTTACAAGCGTCATCTTAAACATGTGGTCATTTCGCTTTCAAAAAAAAAAAAAAAAAACATTGGGTCATTTCTATATATTTATCACATGCTTCGAAAGCAATGTTTTTCGTTTTCTATTTTTCGCCGAAAATCGAAACCATAAATGGCACTAATTGGGCCGGCATTTTGATTGTGAGGTGTGAACACGGGTCTTGACTCTTGAGACGTCAAGCAAATATATGGCTTACTGCCAAATGAGATTATGATTTAATTTAGAATAATATTAGGAGCTATTATCAGTAGTATTTAGCATCATATACACGAATAAATGATGGGACATTCCTCTAAATTATAATAGATGGGCAATACAACTATAGTAAGATGAGAGGTAATTAGACTACAATAATATGAGAGGTAATTAAGCTGAGTAGCGGTTCTGAAGAATTGCATTATATTCATAGTAATTTTTGGCAGATTTTTCTAAAGGAAACTACTATAAAAATAAATCTTTTTTTAAAAAATTTGTTTTTATGAACTGCTATCCATGAAAGAAGCCCAATCTTTTTTCTTTCGAAAATCTCATTTCGTTAAAATTGCAATACTACTTTTTTTTTTTCTTGACTCAAGCTTACTTTCGAATAATTATGATATTGTTCTCTGAATAATGCAAATGATATGGTATGATCATTTCCCATGCAATTTAATAGTGTGGGAGTGCGGTCTTTCTTTGATGTAACATGTAATTTAAAATTATTCATATCATTTAAACCTTTAGCGCAAAAAATAGTGTCCATAGCATTACTAGTTGTCCTTTTTTTCCAATATTTTCAACTAGAAAAATGAGGTATAACAAGTAACATTTATGTGCATATTAACTTGAGCAAAATTTAAAGTTTAGAAATACACAGTAAATGATCGAAAGATAAATATTACTAACACCTTTAAGGGAAAAAAAGTGTAATATATTGCAAAACAATTAAGAACCCTATTCATTTGATTGTTACGTCTCAAAGCTACGGAAACAACCATAAATGAAGCTGTAATATATAACAACTATTGTGTTGTGTTATATTGTCTATGCGACTGCATCTATAAGTGTATATATATACATATATATGTGTGCGTGTGTGGAGTTGATTTGTCACAAAATTAGTGAGTTCCACGTTCAAAATTAGTGACGTGACGTCTAATTGATAACTTAAGCTTATGATGTAAGCAAGACAACTTCGAAGACTATGGAATCAGATTCTCAGATGGCCAAATCCAATGTAGAGTAGAGAGACCCAATTGTGAAAAACTAAAGCAATAATTAACGTCTCATAAAAAAAAAATGAACAGCAATAATTAACAAAAATCAAATAGAAAAATCATACTTATAAGACCCTACGTACTAAATCCATTATAAATATATAAAGCAATACTTTCATGTGCATATTTGTCTATATTATGTGTTCCCTTGGTAGGCGTGACATCCTTAAATTAATCCTCCTTTGTCAGCTGTCATACTATTTATTTCTCTAGCCAGCTGCCTAAGCAAAGAAATCAAATTATTGGTCAAATATCAAATTCTTTTGGAATTTTAATTATGACGGAAATCTTCTTGTTCTTTTTCATTAATTTATTTAATTTTTTCTTTTTAGGGGACGATGGCATTGCCATTGCTATGATTTATTTAATTCTCTGGATTGGGAATCTTATCTTATGGTTTTGATAAATACTCGAATGCCAATTATACTAAGGCAAAAGGCAATTCATCCTTTTTCTTTCCGCCTCCAGACTCTTGATTTCCATTACTCTGCTATTGTACTTTCTCTTCTTTATTATTCCAATGTAACCCAACTATCATATATATATATATATATATATATATATATATATATATAAATATAAGGGATAAACTTTCATAGGTATTTTTGTTTTAACTTGTCAATAGATATAATTTTTTTTACTATTGGATTTTGGTTCAATTGCTATTATTATATATGATAAGGGATAAACTTTCATAATAATTTTTGTTTTAATCTATCTATAGATATTATTTTTTTTACCATTCGATTTTGATTCAATTGCTATTATTTAATAGGTTGTTGGCAAAAATAAATTACAATCATTAATTACGGTTAATCTGTACATAATCCACTGCCATACAAAATTAATTTTACTTATCTATAGTGACTATTGAAGTCTCACTCTCGATAAATATATATACATAAGCAACATGTTTGGAACAACAAAATACATATATAGTAAAATAAAATAACAAGAACAATTGTTCATTATTATTGCTATAATGATTATAAATAATAAATAGAGAGTAGAGAGAGAAGAGAGGTGATTGGAGCATAAGGATAAAACTTTCACACTCAAAAGCCGACCACACTAGCACTTATTTATATGTATATGACTACATCTTACTAAAAAGATGACTGGAGGGACTTTTACACATGACTTATGAATACATTTCATGAGATGAGATGAGACCCTTTGACATGTATTAAAAGGTCAAAGAGCTAAGTTATCTATATATATATATATATATATGGTTGCCAATCCAATAGGTATTTTTTTTCTTTCCCTATGGGTAGGTATTTTTTTTTAGCCGTTGGATTGCTATCTAATAGTGATCTAATAGCTATAATGAAGTGCATAAAAAGACGTACATCATTAATATTTTTTCTCTCTCTTACTTTTTATAATAAAAAAATATATATGTTAAATTTTCATTGGCCAAATTGATACCTATGCATAAAAAAAAATACCTACTGGATTGGTGCCCATATATATATATATATATGTATTAATTTGACCAATGCATTAATTTTTTACCTATGCATTAATTTGACCAATGAAAATTTAATATGCACATTTTTTTATTGTAAAAAATAAAAAAGAGAAAGAACATTAATGATGCACATCTTTTCATGTACTTTATTATACCCATATGGTGATCCAATGGCTAAAAAAAAATACCTATCCATAGGTAAAGAAAAAAAATAGCTATTGGATTGACATATATATATATATTAGTAGAGCTTACATTAATAAGCAATAACTCCAACAACTAATATATAAACCAAATTAAAAAAAAACCCGTCCAACTCCAAGCTAGCAACACCTTAATTAATTCCCTTTCAACATGTTTTTGTGTACTACAACAAAAAAAGCCTTTCAAGGCGTTTTATAAGTATTTTGAAAGGCTTTTCACGGCGCCCATAAAACGCCTTAGTTGTAGGTGCCGTAATAGGCTTTGGCTACGAAAACCCTTATAAGGTGTCGTGGAAGGTCTACCAAGGTACTTATAAAGCGTCGTGGAAGATGTCTACCAAAACGCCTTGGAGGCGCCGTGAAAGACATATTCTACGGTGCCTGTTAAGCACCTTGGTATCCGTGAAAGACATCTTCCACGGCGCCTTTTAAGCGCATTGATATTTACCAAAGCACCGTGGAAGATGTCTTTCACGGATACCAAGGTGCTTAACAGGCGCCGTAAAAGGCATACCAAGGCGCTTAAAAGGCGCCGTGGAAGATGTCTTTTACGGATACCAAGGTACTTAATAGGCGCCGTGGAAGATGCATTTCACGGCACCTCCAAGGCACTTTGGTAGATAAAATCTTCCTCGACACCTTATAAGCACCGTGGTACATATTTCCAGGGAATATTTATAACGTATTTGTCTATACTACCCCCTGGAATTTTATAAATGTAATCCAAATTCATTAGATACACTAAATATTTGAAATAAAATGGAGTATAAATATATATTTACATACTAATATTAAATTAACATAATAACTTGATCATAATCATATCCATATAATCTATATAAACTAAGTATATATATACATTAGTTTTCTAAGCCAAACTAACATGATCATCAAAGACTACATATAGTTTAAATAAACAAAGATTAAGAATCTCAAATGAGAAATTGTATTAGTTCTTCGACCCACTCTTCAAGAAATCCGTTGATATCATCCTTTGTATAGAAATTTTGTCTATTAAACTACAAATTCAAGCACCTTATTTGTTAGAAAGTTATCAATCAAACTATAAATTAGAATAGAACTAATTAAACATATGGTTACATACCATTGTGGTAAATAATTTAACACTGACTTGTTCAATGACTTCTATCATAAATTTATATATATAGAATCCACACTCAACACTTGTCGGTTGTCTTGGGTACTCTACATAAGTATAAAGTAAACATAAGTAATTTTAATTATTCTTTCACCCAACAAGTGTTATTAATTCAAGTTTAGTACTTTTATTAACTTATAATCCGGACCATTTGGTTTTTCTTTCTTCCCTTTTTCTACATTATATATCTTGAATGCACTTTGAATTGGAAATGTGCAAACACAATAATAAAATGTTAGCAATAGCAACTATAAGTAAAAATACTATAAGAAACTGAATTATAACAAAATAACTATTAGAGAACTTACTCGATAATTGTTAAACCAATTTTCTCACGGAGAGCTAAGCCGAGAGGATCTAGAAACCATGCATAATCTTTGAGAGGATAAATGATAAGCAATATCCAATTGTCCATACTCATAAAATTGATGATAAAGATTATTAATATGTAACAATTAACTTCATATAGGAAGTAGTTGATCATATGACAATTTGTTAAGTTTAAAATCTTACTCATGATTCCAAGGTCTAATTAGAAATTGATGTTCATTCTCCATGGATAACATCCGGATTGCTAAACTTATAGCACGATTCTCACGTGAACCACCTTCTGTAGCAACTGCACTAGGATCCATGAACATATACCTAGCTTGATAGCCATATTAGGTTACTAAATGGGGTAAATACTTACAAGTACAAAATGCAATGTGAATTAAGTGTTGTATTATACAATTGTCAACTATAGATACATGTATATATATGAAGTTCTATATATATAAAAAAAAATAAACTTCTTACCTCATGTATAACGTAATAGGCACGGCC
>JXTB01000351.1:85791-103809 GCA_002914805.1 Parasponia andersonii
TTATTCTTCCCCGTTTGATGCCTATTTATATCATTAAACTTCTAAAATCCAAATAAATGATGGAATGTTAACAAACAAGTTAATAATTCATATCAGAATTCAATAAAAGATGAATTTATTTGGAAAATGGGTTTGCATACCAAATTATCTTCAAAGATGACAAGCATCTTAGATCATGAAAGATGCGATCCAAGTGCGTCACCTACCAACCTTGTATCATCATTTGGATTTAGAATAAGAATTAGGGTTGTAGCATCAAGAAAAACCTCTACTGATACACAAAAATTATTCTCCCCTAATTCTCTGTCGTGAATAATAGTTAATGAGGTTGACTCTTGTACATGTCCTAAAGCAACTATGTTATCATGAGACCTCACTGCAAGCTTGCATGGCCAGTTCTACAATATAGAAAATCAAACACAATTCATAAATACAAGTAGTTAATAAACAAATAAGAAAGAAACTCATATAAACATACGTTTTTGAGTAGTAAAGATGTTCCTACAGCCACCATTGGATTTACATGTATCTCTTGTGGTTGCACTTCTTCTCTTTAAACTTCTGGCCGTGAAGGAGTTGTATTAAAACCACCAACATTTCTTTATTATCCTGCTTGAATCTTAACAATTTCTGCCAAATTCAGAACTTAATTTATTCTTAAATAGTCTCATTTGTTATAAATAATTTGTCAATCAACCAAATATAACATATGACAAAATAATATCAACACAAATAATAAACTCAACTAATCCCACACAATTATAACATCATCGTATCTCCACAACATACAATTTCCTATATGATATCATATCTCATCTAGTTTAAATTTTTGAAAATAATAAGATAAAAATCAATGTGAAAGTGACATGTATAAGTCAATAAAAGAAAAAAATTTGAGAAAACATACCTCAGTTTGCCAATTCACAAGTAATCTAAGTACTTTAACTTCTACTAAAACCTATACGTAATTTAAAATGATAAATAAAATTAAAAATTTATAATCCACAATGCTTTAAATTAAACATTGAATATATAAATTTCTAAAAAACTACACAATATTCAATTAAAATTGCATAAATTTAGATTAATTGACACTAAGGATGGAAATTAAAAAGCATAACCTAATATATGATTTCTAGTAAATAAACATGAAATTGGTATAAATTCATATAACACTTTCAATTTGAAACTTTTACAACTAAATGAACTCACATTTCACCTAAAATAAATAAAAAAAAAANAAATAGTCTAACTCGGCATTACAAGAGTAAAGATTATCAATGCATGCTCAAGATATTCACATTTGATAAATTAAGGTTCTAAATATAAACTCTTTTAAATATAACATAAAACATGAAATTTCTACAAAATAATTGGACAAAATCATGGTTAAGACAATGAGTAATCTAATTTTAGTGACAAAAACGAGTTTAAAAGTTTAAACATACCTTGTTTACCAGAAAAAATGGTGAAAATGGTAGAAGAGGGAGACTGGCCGCGGCTAGAAGTGAAGAGGGAAAATGGTAAGAAAAATAAGAGGGAAGTGACATGATCTCGTTTTTTTGGGTCCTTTATATAGGTCCCCTACCTCGGTGCTATATGGGCGCCGAGAAAAGTATATCACGGTGCCTTATAGGCGCTGTAAAAGTTAAATACCACGGCACTTTTTAGCCACCGTGAAAGCTATATCTAACGGCACCCATTAGGCGCCGTTAAAGATCCTATACCACGGCGCTTTTTAGGCGCTGTAGTATTTCTCCATTTATAACGGCGCTTCCGTACACGGACCGTAATAGTACACATTTTTAGTAATGGTGTCGTTTTAGAAATAATTCGATCGATATGCTAGCGTTGTTGGTGTCGTAATAGTAACCGAGCTGCTTTTTCCGCCATGAACGATGAGTCATTGATGAGTACCATTAGTGCTCTGATAGCCTCGATCATAATCATCATCATCTGATGATGTAGCTGATGATGATCTTGTTACAGTATTTATCACAGTCTCCACAAGTTCTTCAAATATTTTAGCTTTGATCTGACCTCTTTTTGGTGGAAGACGCACTTTCTTACTCGCATCCTCATGGTGATCATATGATCATAGCTCATCTTATACAAGCTTTCTATTGTGACCTTACGTTCTTCTTTCTTTTGATATGTGCTTTAGTAGTTTAGTGGCAATATAATGTGATATATACATATATATATGTATAGCTCCGAGTGACATCATCATATATAAGATGTACAAATATGTTAGCGTTTATCATAACACGAATGTGTCGGTTCTTATCGTGAAACTTATACCAATTAACGGTGGTGAATAAAAGTATACATAGACTTCGGCTATTTACATTCACTTCTCTCCCTCTAAATTATATGAAATGAATTTGGCAATTAAATTTAAAAAAAAAAAAAAAAAAGTAGCGGCTAGGGCGCATATATAAGACGGAAAATAAAATACGTAATTAGTTGTGAAGCATTACTCTACAATTATGTCAAAAGTTTCACGCAAATAGAAGACAAAAAGCTAGAATGAATTGCTTCGTATTCGTTATAACATGTAGATAGTTGAATAGTTGACACATACGCATTTGATGAGGTGGGGTAATCTTTGTTAGGACACTTCTTTCAGTAAGATCTCCAATTAATCATTACTACTCTTCCTTATGCAAATATATATATCGTTGGTTGAAAATCAGATTTGGGAACTGAGAATATGTACAGGCGAGGCATATAAAAAATTTTCAAAAAATATTTTACTGATATGACTATACATATAAATCACATATATTTTTGATTATAGAAGAACAATGAATATATCGTATTCTAATTTTTTTTATTTTCTAAACCACGAGACTTTTAAACTGAGCCTGCAATACTAAAAGACTAATGAGCGGGCGTTATAATAATAATATATCTGACATTTTTTTTATTTTGTAATTTTCTCAATATATGAGATTATAAGGTTTTGTTTCTACTCTTTTCTTTTCTCTTTAGTTTTTAGAAGCTTTGTAGAAAAAATTATACGTATATTATTTTATTTTACTTTATTTTTAGAGTTTCTCTCTTTTAAATATGTTCAATTAAATTATGAGTATTTCTAGGACTTGAAATTATAGTAAAAAATTAAAAAAAATGGTTTTTTTGAGCTTGAAAAACTGTAAACTGAAAAATAAGTTGTAAAATGTTCTATTTTAATCTACAAAAAATAATCATGAGTGTTGATGGGTGGGTTTGATAGTTTCTCTTCTCACCCTTCTTTTAATTAATTAGTTATTTCCAAAATATTCTCTTGTAAATTAACATAAGTAACCTCATATATTATTGAATAATAGAAGACTAATTCTTAGTATACTCCTCACATACCAAATATATCACTTACAAAAATTATATCAGATATAAAAAAATTTTAATTTATATAATTTGATTTCTATGATAAATTATGGAACCAAAGATTTTATTCTATCAATAATTTTGATTGTAATGAAAAAGATAGAAGTCCTAAGAGATTGATTTTTTTTCACCCCTTAACTTCATTCATAACTACATTTTTAAATCATAAATGCCTTTTATTGTTAAGATAATTCATATAAAGTATATGTAATTTCTTAATCCTATAGTTATCTTTTTAAAGAATAAATCATGTAATATACGTGATTTTGATCATATATATATATATATATTATATTTAAAAAAGAGATAATTCATATACATATGTGTCTTAATTAATAGAAAGTGTACAATATATATTTTTAAGGATAAATCATTTCTTTCTTTCTTTTTTAGCATTTTTTTTTCTTTGTGGTAGTACTTCTTCTTAGATTAGTTATCTCACAAAGAATTTAATTCTTTATGTAAAAATGAATTTCATCTTAGACTCCTTGTGATCTTTTACAGTAAAATCTTAACTCTACATTTTCTTAAATATACTAAGAAAGTAATACAATATAAATGGAGACTAAGACAAAAAAAAGGAAAATATTTGTTTCTTAAATTGTAATGGATAGTAAATTATTAGGATGGTGTGAAAAGAAATTTTTAAAAAAAATTTACCATGGGGTATTTTTGTACTTAACTAAAAATAAAAAGGTATGTAAAAAGACATTTTAAAACTTTACAGGGATTTAATTAAAAGAGGGGTGAGGAGAGAAAAAATTAATATGACAATAAAACCACCCTTAAGTTATTTGATAAAATAAAATATTAATTCAATTAATTTCACGAATTAATTAAATTAATTAAATAAGGAGATAATATCTCCTTAGTTTAAGGAGTTACACACTACCTATAGAGACGGGCTTTGTACGTAATTGGCGTGTAACACCTCTTAATAAGGGTTGTTTTAACTTTTAATCTACTCAATATATTTTCTTAAAATATATCCATAATTTATTATTTAAAACTCCAAATTTAAATTTAAATTATTTGGAGAAGATATCCTCCCTTTACCAAACTAGAGAGATTTTGTGAGGATCTATAGTTAGTCATATGGATGTTTCCGTATGACTAATTACAAGAATATTAAGCCAACTGGGGTTAGCTCAGTTAGTCCAAAGTTTAAGAGATGTGTGTGTGAGTTTGGGGGTTAGGGGTTCAAATCTTGGTAGAGTGTATATATGTTATTTTCCTTTAAATTTATAGTAAGTGGTGGTCATTAGTTAAGTCCTACTTTTTAAAAAAAAAAATTATAAGGATATTAATAATTTAATATATTATGAGAAAAATATTTTTCCTGCATATATTATTATTAAGTGTGTAGCCAACTGAGGCTAACTCAGTTGGTCCAAGGCTTGAGAGATGTGTGTGTGAGTTTGGGGGGAGGGGATCAGGGGTTCAAACCCTGGTAGAGTATGTGTGTGTGTTATTTTCCTTTAAATTTGTAGTAAGTGGTGGTTATTAGTTAAGCCCCACTTTTTAAAAAAAAGTGTGTAATATTGTACTATCTAATATAGACGTGGCTTTAAGGACTTATGAACTTATATTTCAAGTTTCAACAAATTTTAATAATAAAATTTTTTTAATTAAATTCTTTAATTAATTTATCTAATATATATTAATTATTCTATTAAAAATCTTGAATTGCACTCATGTAATTATAGAATTAATTTTATTTATAAATTAATTTAATATGGACTATGTTAAGTTTATTATTCATAAACTTAATCTTCATGCATATAACATTTATATACTAAGTTTGGTCATAAATTTAGAATTTTTTGATATTTATTAGACATATAAAATATGCAAAAATCAATTAAAAAAATATTATTATTTTATCCAAAAAAACCACAACTTTTTATTTATATCAAATTAAACCTTTAATTTATATTTTTCTATCAAATTAAACTGGATCCATACACTTAGTCGAAATTGGAAGTCAAAATTTGAGGATTATGTTAATTATTGCAGAAATGAAAAATTCTTGAGTAGTTTACTTTTCTTCGAATGATGAATCCCTACTTCACCCGGATTTTGATGTTACCATATCCTTAAGCTTATATATATGCGATAGATATACCCCGACAACTATGATTTATTTGCTTTTATTATCTATGCCTTAGAATAAAAAGGTATTGAAGAAAACCTGAAATCTTGCAGCAATATATATGACATATTTGCCTATATAAAAAAATATATTACAATATCAACATATAATCAACATATTGTTAATGATAGAAAAACAAAAGCAATAAAATCTTAGTATCACTTATCTTAAAATTTCAAATGTTGATAATTAGTTTATAAAGATTCATATATATATATATATATATATATATTATCAATTGATATTAATGACAATAAATTAGAATATAAAATCGTATTTGTTTATTAGGTCTATTTTATAGTTAAATTGAATGCACCACAATATTAGAAAATGTATTTATCCTTTAATTCAGAAATAAATATATTAAGATATGAATAATAATCAATTTATTTTGATGAGATGAATAAGCACTACTATTTATTTGATTCGATGAACTAAATTTAAAGTTATCATTAATATTTAAATTAAATATAATATTATAGTATACATGTATATAGTGCGACCAATCATAGCATAGAAAAATAATAATAGGACAAATCAAAGTATGAAAAAATAAGAGTTAAAATTAAAATTTTCTAAAAATTTTAAAAATAGAATACTAATCAGAGAAACTATTACATTTTTATACTAATCAGAGAAACTCTTACATTTTTTTTTTACTTCCTATCTACTTTAGACTTAATATATAGACTAATCGTTATATCGTGTTTTGTGTCAATTAGTATTACAACATTAAATAATGTATTTATCTCTATATTTATTTTGATGAGATGAATGTAGTACGACTATTTCTTCAATGGACTAAATTTTATATAAAGTATCACTAATAGTATTAAATTAAATATAATATTATATAAAACATTGAAAAATGTATTTGTCTCTATATTTATTTTGATGAGATAAATGTAGCACAATTATTTGTTCGATTAACTAAATGTAATATAAAGTATCATTAATATTAAATTAAATATAATATTATATATATATTACAACCAATCATAACATGAAAAAATAATAATAAGATCAATCATATCATGAAAAAATAAGAGTTAAATTAATAATTTTCTAAAATTTAAAAATAGAATACTGATCAAAAAAGCTATCACATTTTTTATATTTTCTCTCTTATTCAAGCTTTATATATATATATATAGATTGATATATATATATATATTGAATTAATTAATCTGTCTTTATTCGAATAATTTAGAATTCGAAACTTGGGAGTACTTTATACATCGCACTGATATAGTGACGTTGATGTAAACAAATTAATGAAAGATCGCAACCAATTTCTACAATAAAGTGAAGGAAATGGGTTTGGATATGTAGCGGTGCACCAGTGTGTAAAGTGTAGACAAGGTTATTATCATGTTTCAAAGTGGAAACATAACAAAATAAACCATAAACATGCTCACAAAAATTAGGCAGGGAAAGATAGGAAAATTTTAAATAATAAAGATATGAAATATAATTAACAAAGAAAGAAAAGAAGTTGTAGCAAATATTTTGTTAAGTATCTTAAGCTTTACATCTTAGTAGCGAAATGCATCACAACTTTCCACCCGTTAAAAAAAAAAAGCATCATAAATGAGTAAAATCTTCAGATAGATTTAATAGGAAGCTCCTATACCTTAATTAACACCTTTTTTTATGAGAAAAAAAGATTAATTGTATACTTAATAAAAGTTTACACGCCCACAAGATTTATTAGGAATAATATCACTTTGAAAAAGTGGAAATCCCAGCTCAAAAAACTAAAAGGGCTCAACAATTAAAGAATGAAGTGCAAACAATAAGCATGAGACATCCCTATTAACAGTTTTAAAATTATTATGGCACATCATATCTAATATTATATGAGGTATAATTCTACTATTAGTTGATAGTAATTAATAAATTAAGTCACATTTAAAGTGTAATTATAATCTATAAATAAGAAACTAATATATCACATAAAACACTTTATGATGTCTCAATATTATTCTAAAATTTATGTCATGTCTAAATAAGTAAACACATGCTTTTTATATCCCCTTTAGAAATATTTTACAAGTGTGAGACCTTGTAAAATTAGTTCCCATCTGTAATCAAACAATATCAAATCAATTAATTAGTAATGCTCTTTTGGGTCTGGGGAGATCAGAGAGAGGGTATGTTAGTGATGATTAAATATAAATGTTCAGGCACCTGTACTCATTTGGATGAAGCTTTATTTTTAATTTTATTTTATAGGAAACTACAGTTGAAGTTCAGTGAACATAGGGTTAATCTCTAACAATATGTGTATTTATGTATTATAGCAATTTAGAAAAGATCAGCTTCTTCCCTACTAATTAATTTAGTATCTTATATGATAATTTTTTATTACAAGACAAATAGAAGTTATATAATAGAAGTCTGACTGCACTTGTTTATTAATTAGGTGCCTTTGATATATGTTGATCCGGGCGAAAAAATAATAATAATATCATTTATATTATTTTTTTCTTGACCAAAATTTGTGTTATTATTATTATTATTATTATTTGGAGGGTGTTGTTGCTATTATTATTTTTTTTCTTTGGTAGTTATAAACTTATTATGACCTAGCGTTTGATTTACGTTGTACAGCTGCGCCCACAAGTTGTAAAAAATTTCCTTTGTGTTGACTTATGATTATATTATTTAAAATAAATATTTACTGTTCTTTTTTATTTGTCTCCAGGTTTATGTAAGGAATCTGAGGCTTCCGTATTGATACGTATATATAAACAATAATTTCACGTGTTCTAGACTTCTAGTCAGTTT
Source organism: Parasponia andersonii (assembly GCA_002914805.1). Lineage (NCBI taxonomy): Eukaryota > Viridiplantae > Streptophyta > Magnoliopsida > Rosales > Cannabaceae > Trema > Trema andersonii. The sequence continues at coordinate 94,124 of JXTB01000351.1, forward strand.
TTAACTACTTTTGAAAAATAAGTCAAATTATTTAATAAAGGAGTTTTTGTTGCAAATTAGTATGACTAATTTTGTGAGCAACGAATAATAACACCGATTATGTTGTTCGTTATTTTGTTAATTAATGTAATATATGCACACAACACAACATTGCGTTTGATTTTTTCTTTTTTTAATATAATATGTTAACCAACTTCGACTTAAAGACCGGTGATTTAGACTAATATGTTAAATTTATTGGATATGAACCAACGTGATTTTTTGTTTTTTTTTTTCTAAAGAAAAAAAAGAAGGAAAAAGAATGAACCAGTGTGATTTTGGCATCTCAATTACGTCTCATTTGCTTTCTTGACAATTGAGGTCTCTTTTTCTGTCAACTTGGTTTTGTTGTTCTCATGTGGTGACGGAATTTGACAAACAATATGAAATAGAAGGCGTGCCAAATTGGATGGATTGGAATAAAGCATTGAGGATTTTTCATTTCTTCTTATCCCATAAATAGAGAAAATAAATAAATTAAAAGGAGGAGAAGAAGACAACTCTGTAACTTTCTTGGTCTCCAAGTTTAGTTTAGAACAAAATTGCTGCTAACTTCAAAGACTCCATAAGTGGTCGCAAAAGGTCTGATTATGAGTTATGACTTGATTGATGGACTTGAAAAGACCCATAAGACTTTTTTTTTTAAAGAAAAAGACTAGCATCTTTTTTATCATTTTTTTTTTATATAAACTAGCTTCTTTTCTTTTGTATTGCAGACCATGGTCTTTATTTGGAGCTTCTCCTTATTGTCACATCTACATTTAATTTGGAACATTTATTTTGGTGTTGTTTGGTATTGCATGCAAGATAGGTCCATTTATTGGTATTGCATGCAAGAAGGGTCCTAAAAGTAACAAAAAAAAGGAAAAAAACAAAAATAAAGAGACAAAACAAAATAAAATAAAATATTTGCTATTTACATTTAAAATTTAACTAATAATCTTAATTTATTACAAATTATAAAAAAATACACGATCTTATCCAATTTTCATTCTATTGTATTATCATATTTATTACAAATTGATGTTACTCAATTTTCATCCTATAGTATTATTATATTTATTACAAATTAAACTTATTTTATGACTCTAATCAAAAACTAAAGTTGTAAATAATAGATATTCTTTTTAATTTACTGACTTGCTACTTACCTCATATACATTTATATTTCCCAACTTTTCCTAAATATATATATATAGCGTTATTAATTATTCTAATTTCTTTTTTAGGATTAGGAAATTATGGCCTAACAGCCGTCACTAGGATCTTTCTCTGTCTCTATCCGTTATTAACTACAAGAAAATTAAGACAAAGGTCAATGGATCATTAACTACAAGAAAATTCAGAATTCAGAAAATAGAATCCTGAACATGTAAGTACAAGATTTATAACTAGATTTGGAACTAAGATAAGTAGAAAGAAAGTTAGTATAGTAATGTGGTAATATATGTATGGTACAGAACTATGTGACATGGCTACACAAAAAGTGATGGAGCATCCCTTTTAAAATAAAAACAAAAACCCATCTTCTAAAACTCGTGGAACTACAAAATCTACATGGCAAAGAAAGATGTTACATGATAGCAAGAGAAAAATCGCAGAAAACCCAGTAATATCCATAAACTTAAGTATCCCAAATAACCAAACCCCCCTTTTCAAAAATCTCCCAAAGTAGGAGATTAAATTGGCGTACTCCCAACTGAGATGCCCCCAATAAATAGAGTAGGGGGAACAAATATAAAATTAAATGAATTATGTACAAATAATAATAATAATAATAATAAGTGAAACTAAAAATGGGATTTTCAGACCCTATATATGGTTGCCTCCACCATCGATCTTCTTAAGGTTCAAATATCTGAATGACCTTCTGAATTGTAGGTACTCCCATGTGGTGTTGCAGAGGTTGAGCTTCCACTTCCATGGTGTCCTATCACCTTCTTTCCCAATCCAGCAGCCATTTTTGCCACATTCTTAACCTTCTTGGCGGCTTCTTGGAATATTTTATCTTTAATTTGACCCCTCCGAGGTGGGATCCTATCCTTAGGCTTCTTTGAACTTTTGTTGCCGACATTTTCCATTATTTTAATAGCTCAAAAAGGGCTTTGTTTTCAGAAGCAGAGGAAGAAACCAACAAGGTGGAAGAGGAAAGAAGAAACTATTGGATTCAGTGAGAAAGAGCGAGAAAATTTATGAGGATAGGTGTATAATTTATAGGACAAAATGTCAGTGAGAAAGAGCAAGAAAATTTCTGAGGATAGGAGTATAATTTATAGGACAAAAAGGCATCAAAGGCCAGTTCCCCTTAGTCAAAGGGGTTCATATGGTGTGAACGGAACTTTTTTTTTTTCAGATAAAGAAAACAAAATTTCTGATGTGGGGTTTGTGTATCAAAGAAAAAGCACGATTGGGACAGATGTTTTTATAATATATTAATATTTAGTTTTGTGGGGTGGTGTTTTGTGATAGCACATGTATGGAGTAAATTCTGGCTGAGAATGGTTATTTCAACGTATATTCGTATTTAGTATTATTTTAATACTTAATAAAGAAATTATTTTGAGAATTAAATTTTTTAAGCGAATATTATTTTAAAATCATAAAAATACGTGGATTTTAAATGACCCATATTTAAAATTTCTGCTAAAAATTGAAACAAATAAAAATATGACATCCTAAGAATCATAACAAATTATTTTATCTTATACTAATAAATTTTATTATTTTATAAATAAATTAATTTTTTTAATTATTTTTTNATAATCAATCTTCAATACTTTTATTAATTTAAAAAATTAAAATTATTTTGTACCAAATAACCTTAGGATAGCGATGGGTTCAAATATCAGATGGACTGTGCTTTCATTGGCTTTTGAAGGGTCTTAATAGTGGCAGCAGATTTAGTAACTCACAAGGTTTAGTCAAAAAGTGATAACAAGAAAAAGTTAGGGATTTATTTTATTTTATTTTATTTTTTGGAACCCTGGCCAAGGAAAAAGAAACTAACATAAAATTAGGGGTTAAAAGTCAGAGTAGGGATTAAATCTATTCAATTCTTAACATAAAAGTTACCCAAAAAATTACCATTCAAGAATTTTGATTTTCTATTTTTTAAAAAAAAGCAAAATTTATAATGAGATGGGATTGCCAAAATCTAGTCATATTCACCAAATCAGCAAAATCCACAATTATATCTACCTGTTGATGCTAACTTGGATCAAATAGTATGATGTGTCTAAATTGTTATATGCTCGTGTATATATGTACATACGATCCATACTTGCATAGTTGCATTTATGTAAACATGTGGTCTACACCATAGTTATGTATTATGTATAGAACCCTTTTTGTGGCCTTTTGTGAAGTGTGCAAAAGTCATGGTCATGGACGGTGTGTCTCAATGGATGTATACTATGTATGTATGACTCAGTTGCATTTATATAAGCATGTGGTCTACACTCAATATCATAGTTTCGTATTATGTATTGTGGCCTTTTCCATAGTGTAATGGTCATTCTTATCGGAAAAAAAAAAAAGTGTGATGATCATGATCATGGATAGTATGTCTCAATTGATATATACATATGTATAAATATATGTTTATAAACCCCATAGTTGCATTTATGCATTTACATAAACATGTGGTGCACATCATAGTCTGTTTATTATGTTGTAGTACCCTTGGTGGCCTTTTATAAATCGTGAAGGGTCAGTGACCAAAAGCCCCTGTTAAAGAGGAATCTCTAGTAGAGAAGGTTAGCTTTCTCAAATCTTCATCTTGGTTGCCAAAGTAATATTCACCGAAACAACAAACTCAACTCTCTTGATGCTAACTCTAATCACATACTAATTAGATATCTTTTAATAGATATGAACATAAGTATGCATTTAATACTTAACATATGTTTTGTATACAAATGATCCGTAGAATCATTTATTTAGTTGTCTACATCATATTGTGGAATATGCGCTATTGGATAAAAGAAAAAAAAACATCCAGTCTCTCTAGAAGATAAGGTTACATTTCTTAATTTCGATTGGGAATGGTCAGACTTCAAGGATTATACCTGGTGCATGCACACCCCAATTAAAATAAAAATCTAAGCCATGTTGAAAGCTCACCTACTCTATCTTTAAGGGAGGCCTCACTTACTGATTTTGTGCACAATAAACAGTGTGAACGCATATGAATGCTCTAAATTCTAAGTTGGTCCTTTGACCAACTTGGAATATGTGAGAATTTAGATGAGATTGTCTCATGTCACATGATGGCGATGAAAAAGCAAATGAATGAAAGGCGTAAGGAAAGAAAAGATGTGATAGTAGTTTTAAAAAGAATTGTAATTAAATGCTAAAAGATGTGACAGAAGCATGCATATGTCAGCATTAAGAAGGCTCATCAATTTTTTTGTTTCAATAAGCCGATGGAATTGCATAATTTGGCATATCTTTCGTTATTTCGTGTTTAACTGTTCCATAATATATGGTCCAATGATCACATATGGGGACAAAAGGGGACCAGTTGAAATGTGTTATACCACTGTGTTATGTGACTAAAATAATTAAGTATATATCCAGATATATTCCACTCATTTTTAGCCTTGTTGGTTGGGCAAAATTGTTTCAAGGTCTCTCTCCAATGGAACAAAAATAACATTTTATGTTTTAAGATTCTTGAAGTCTGAAATTTATGTGTTTGTTTGCCCTTTAATTTGACAGGTTAATAAAACTCAGTCTAACTACGGTCGTGTGTGTGATATCGTCTATGCTTGTAATGTAGGCCTCAAATTATGATCCATTTGGACTCACGATAATGGAAAATCTAGTGGTTGATTAGACTCTATGAACAACTTTTCTTAAAGAACAAAAAATTATTTGAAAAATAAGATGAAATAAAGCTTAAAAGCTTCCAATGTGTGTGACTGACAAAGTCACAGAAAGTTAGGTTTTTTTCTTTTTTAATTTCTTTTTTTGGAAGGTCAAGCATAAATAGAACAAATGGGTTTAAATATTTGTTCCCAAATTTGATGAAATTATATGTCCTTTTGGTACAACAAGTTGCAAGTACAAGACGACCAATATTCTGTACAAACACTGTGATTTATTATTGTTTTTATTTTTTAAGTAAAAACGTTAAGAGTGCATTAGTTGATGCATTCATGTTCTAAAGAGCTTTTTTATATATTGTTCTGTAACTAATCTTCTAGAAAGAAAATGAAAACAAAAGCCATAATAAGTCTCACATAAAACAAATTAATGAGATCAGAGGATCAGTCAATATGTATTAAGGCATTAACCATAGTTTAAGCACGCAATATCTTATTATTTAAAAAAAATTATCGAAAAAAAAAGGCAAGCAATAGCTCATTCTAATTCTAATATAAGATATATATATATATATATATATATATATATGTTAAGTCAGGTTACTTTGACTGTTTTATCACAATTTACAACTAAATTGTGTCTACATTTATGGGATCTAATACAGTAAACAATCAATCTATTAAAAATATGAATAAAGTACAAATATAGGTCTTATATAAAAATCTATAACTTCTTTTTACTCTGTCGTGGATTTGAACTTCGATTTCCTCTGTAGAAAATGCTTCTTCAATCTTGTGTTGAACTCCCTTTAGTTGTTATTAATGAGCTTCCCAGCTCCAACAAGATCACACGAGTCTTTTCTTAATTTCAGATAACCATAGAGCTCCACCTTTTCATTGGAATCAATGGCGAAGTCTATGGATAATTAAAAACTTAAAGCTAAACACCCAAAACTCTAAGGAAAAGAAACTTGCTCATAGAGTAAGTATGCCTCACAAATATCTCTCAAAATAATGCTCAAAGGGCGTGATCATATCTGAAAAGAAGCTTCCTATATATATAAGAAAATACAAAGTGACTTGGCTAAAAAAATATCTATCATCGTAATGTCTAAATATACAATGAGCTAAATGTATCATACAAACTCAGATATAAAAGTGACATTTTGACAAATTAATTAGCCAATCATATTGATGAGACACACAACTAGAGTTGTAAATATGGACACCCGGCTTGATCCGTTTGTACTAAAATATAAATTCGGGTCAGGTTGTGCCAAAATTGGGCTAAAACCGACCCAATTCGGTACTATTTTGTAAAAATAATAATTTTTAATACTAATTACAACAAATTACAAAATATTTTTAAAAAATTAATTATCGAGTTGATCTGGCCTAACCCGATGGGCTCACTACCTTAGCCTAGCCCAATCCATGAATAGTGTCAGTCGGGCTCAGGCCAAATTTGCGAGCTGCCCTATTTAGCCCGGCCCATATTTGTAGATCTACACACAAATACTAACCAAACTCATATCTAAAAGTGGTATCTTGACAAAACAGCCAGTCATATAAGTAAGACATATATAGTCAAACTTTTCTTGAAAAAAATTAAACTTAAAGTATCGTCTTGACAACACATGTTGAGACAGACAAAAACTCAATTCCAAACTTAAGGACTATGAATATGTTAAGCTTATTATCTATACATGCAAATCACTAGACTAAACATCTAACCATTAAAACCAGTGTAGAGAAGAACTTCAGAATTTTAACTGATTCAATTAACTGCTTTGTCAAATCAGTTCTGAACTACGATTATATAGAAAAACCTAAACATACACAAGACTGAATTTGCAACTGAAATACAAAGTAAAATATTATACATTACAACCTAATAAGATCGTAAGGTTCCAAACTAATTTGAGTACTAACAATATAGAATAGCATTCTTCATTTTTCTATTTAATATTAATGGGCCTTGTCATATAATTATCTCTCAATTTTGGTTAGATTCTTTATGGTAATTAAGGAAGGTCATATATTAAATTTGCTATGTATTTTGAATAGCAGTCTTCTATTTAATACTAATGGACCTTGTTACATAATTATCTTTTATCATATTTAGATTCTTTATGGTAATAACGGAAGCTCATAAAGATTTGCTCTTTATTATTTTTTTTCCTCAAGTCATTTGCTTCTAGATTTACCTATTCTAGAGATCTAAAATCCAATACGGCATACATCTTCCACGTTAAAGGGAAAAAAAAAACTCAATAATAATAATATAATAGTTGTAAAAGCCATGGTATAAAGTGATCTTAAGGTTGCTGGATTCGGTGAACTTCTTTAATAGTTTGTCTTATTATACCATTATTAGTTATACAAATTTGTTGTTAAGAGGCAACGGGTGGTGGCTCCTGTCTTTATTTTCGTTCTAAGAATGAATGGCCCATTCACATGTTAAGATTGGTCTTTTCTACATAGACATTTTATTTTGCAATTGAGAAATTTCTAATTGCATCGCTTATCTTGTAGTAAATAATAAAAATTTTAATTATAAATCTCTTATTCACATTTTTTTTTAAAAAAAAAACAACAACATTCAATCCACATTAATTGACATCAATCTTACCTCTCAAACTTCGGAAGTCATTTTTCTTTATACACAATAGTACCCTAAAATAGTAATTAAAAAAAAAAAAGAAGAAGAAGAAGAAGAATAGAAAAAGCCTCTCCATCATTTTGTAGCATTGTCTTAAATTATGGCTTTGTATTTCCTGGGAAGAAGGTGGTGGAGGCTTGGATCTTAGACCCTGGTATTAGGACACCAGGCTTGTCCTTAACCCTATAAAGAGGCATTGCTACTTGATATTCATTTTCCTCTGATTTCATTTCGAACTTTTTGCTATCTTCACCCTCTTTAGCGGCATACACTGGTGCCACTGCAGGCACCTCCGCTGTCGCTGCTACTTTTGACGTCAGCACCGCCGATAGAATGAGAGTCACCACCACCGCTTTGAGGACATCCACCGAATTAGGGTTCTTGGTTAAGGCCCTCATCTTTAATATGTTTTCTCAAATAATCAAATTTAGTTTTTGTTGGGGGTAAAAAAAAAGGTAAGTAGGAATAGATAAAAAAAGAAGAAAAGGTTGTGGTGGGTTTTATAAGCAGAATTTAGAAAAAAAAAAAAAAAAGGAAAAAAAAAAAAGAGGATGTAACAGTCGTGGGTGTAATGAATGGAGCTAAAATTTGAATGGTTATTTCACTTGTATAATTCCATTTTTAGCATTTTTAGTGTTTGTTGGAATTAGTTGAGGAGAAAGTTGTGGTTAAAATATGAAAGTTGTGGTTAAAATATGAAAGTTGTGGTTAAAGTTGAGGAGAAAGTTGGGTTTTATAATTCCATTTTTAGCATTTTTAGTTTAGTGTTTTAGAATGATTAGTTTGGATTTGGTCAACTTTGATTCCTAAAATGGTTGATGGCTGTTGGTAGGAATTTGGGATGCCCTTTGAAAAAATTCATGTTCAGAAAAATTTGTTGAGATAAATATCTTGAATAAACGTAACATAACCTAACGAAAACTTATAATAAATATATTATTTTAAACTTCATTTTAGTAAATAATTGTTTTTTTAATTTTATTTTATAAGTAAATGAAAATTTTATACGACGAGGAAGGGCATGTGCCCCCTTGGATTTGTGAAAAATTACATCCCTTTATATAAATATATATATATATATATATTTATATATATACTTTGCCTCATCCAACTTAAAATTCAATTTATTTATATAATCTTTAGTAACTACCATGTAATGTTTGAAAAGGAAAAATCCTTAATCACTACGGCACTTGTAAATTTTGAAAAAAAAAAATCCTTCTGATGGATTATATAATTTAAATCATAATATTTTACATAAATATTTTATTTCTATATTTGACCTCATTAAAAATTTAAATTCTTTTTTTTTTTGAAAGGTATTTCTTATTTCTTTAGTCCTTAATAAATACCATAAACATATTTTATATTTTCCTTTAAAAACTCCTCTTTATCATTTTTTTAACCTTTTGACATTTTTTTTTTAAGTAGGGCTTAACTAATGACCACTACTTACTACAAATTCAAAGAAAAATAATACACACATTCTACCAAGGTTTGAACCCCTGACTCCCTCAAACTCACACACATATTCCTCAAGCCTTGGACCAACTGGGCTAGCCCAGTTGGCTTACCTTTCTACATTTTCTTTTTCCTACTACTTATCAACAACTTTTTGTTTTAGCAGCTATCATATCTGTCACAACCCAAAATCCGGGCTAGTGGCAGAAGGGGAATTTCACAAAGGTGGGAAATTCCTTAATTTATTTGAAAAATGTCAAAAGTTCTAGTTTTTATAAAAACGGTCCATTTAAATAAAATAATCGGAATTCCATCCCGTGAATTACTCCCACAGTTCGTATACACCACCAAACATAAATTGAACAATTACTTTAAAACATGAAATTAAATACAAAACCCAGCATCATCATTATTCACCAAAAAGTCAAACACTAGAATAGCATACATAAGTTTGCAGACAAAATAGAAAGCAGTAATCTTGGTTCAATGCTAACAAAAAAATCCAAATAGTCCAAAGACTACGACAACAAACTCCTAGCATTACTAAGAGACGAACTACAATCAGGATGACCTCTTACTCCTCTTGATCACCAAGATCGCACTGGACACCACCTGAGGAGGAAGGTAGGGGGTGAGCATACAATGCCCAGTAGGAAAATAGTTACCTCGGAGAAAAACAGTTCAGTGATGGGAATCTC
>JXTB01000351.1:104525-221674 GCA_002914805.1 Parasponia andersonii
CTGGGCGGCGGTCCTGCGGTGGTGCGGCTGAGATCTCTGAGAGAGGAGAGAGAAAGAGATTTTCGGGGAGAGAGAGAGAGAGAGAATAAGAGAGGGGATTGGTTGAGCAGGGCCACGTGGCCCAACCTTATATGGCTGTGCAATTTTTCAAAAATTGCACATAAGTCCCCCTAAAATTTGTAATTTAGTCCCTCGGAATAAAATTTTTGCAAATTAGTCCCCACAATATTTTATCCGAAAAATTGGTAAAATGTCCAAATTATCCTCGAAAATTCCGGGTTTTTACAATATCATATTAGGCACACTCAAAATTGAAAAAACAATTTTTTCTTTGAATACATGTGAACTTTGGGTGTGTTTGTATATATTTATATATATATATATATATTGATAGAATTGTCTTAATGTTTTACATTTATGAACCTATGAATTTTATAGCTATGTGACGACATGTTTGTAAATTTTATATCATTTTTTTTTTAATTTTTCACTAGTATGTAAATTTTTATATAATAACAAATAATTTTTTGTAGCGAAAAAATTTGATTTTTTTTATGCCCGACTTGGAATAAATTTTTGGGTTCGCCACTGGATGTACCGATCATCCCCAATTTTTTTATGAACTTGGAATTTGATTTGTGATGAATATAATATAAATAAACTAAATATAAATTTAAGGAAGTAAAATAATTTGGAGTCTAAGATATCATTTTCCGTGTTTACTGTTACCAAAATTGTTGGGAATTGGAATGGAATCATTGAATTGCATCCTAGTTCAAATATTGACTAAAAAGTTGTGTTAATACAAATTCTTGATACTATAAAGGATATAAGATGGAAAAGATTAGTACAAAGTGAACTCTGTGGTTACATTGCTTCTGGACATTAGATTATAGCCCCAATACTGAAATTGTTCGAATCCCACACTTGAAGGAGATATTGAAATTAATGATATTAAGAACATTTTTATGGGAGAAAAATCATTTTCTCCTTATAAAATGAAAATAGACCTATTATCATTTTATTCTGAAATAAACTTAATATTTTATCAAACTATAAAAATATCATATTATTACACACAATTTGGAATTTTAATATAAAATGATTTTATCACTTACATAAAATATGTATTACAAATAATGGTAGAGATTCACTTCAAATATGACATGTCAATGTTGTCCATTTTAAGTTGGGTATAATTGTCCTTTCATATTGTGCTAAGTACAATGCACTTCTTAGTCGTTTGTGTCATACTTAAAATTCAAAATTACGGATTGGCCTATTGGTTCATGCTCAAATGCATTCGTGTTGTATTTTTTGTTGTGTCATATAAGTTCTCGTACCTAAAGTACTAATTCATTTAGGCAAAAAATGGCCAATTTAATTAATAAATTTTATTAATTTTAGTATCAGCTTTTATATTTTTTTTCTTCTAAATCATTCAAATGTATAAAAAAAATTAATGCAATAAATTAAATTCTAGTCTTTTTAATATTTTTCTTTAAGGCGGCGACAATGTCCCTATTTTAGAGTCACTGTTAGGTTCGTCGATATAAATACCTAAAGTAATGACATACGTAGTTCTCGTATTAGATAACTTATAGTGGTGAAAATTGAACTAGCCCAATCTAGGTTTACTCTTACGTTTTAATCCATATCTCATCTTTTTAGTACCACTTAATTTGATACGAGAGTTATCATTGTATAATTAGTGAATACTATTAATCTATTTGTTGTAAATTCTAATTCATCAATTAAACAATATTTCGTTTCATATGGCATTAAAAATGTGAAATAAATGATGAGAAATGAGATCCTTAACATCGTTATATATTACATGATCAACTCGATACAAGGTAAGTGCATTTAAGTTAGTTTTTTTTTTCCCAAGAATTGTAGCTTCCACAATATATATGACGAGGTCTTTTTTTTCAATGTTGGAGAAATTAGGAGATCGATTATTGGGTTATATAGCAAAATGATTGAATTTTGGGCTTAATTTGAGTAAATGTTAATTTTTCAAATGGTATAACAAAATGTCCGATATATATATATATATAGATATATCAAGTGTAAAATATTATATACAAAATATAAAAATTTACATACTCAATATATTTCAATACATTAACTAAAATTGCTAGACATACCACGTGTAAGAATATATATATATATATATATATATATATAAATATAGACACTTAGCTATAAAATTTTAAAAATGAATATTTTCTTAATCAAATTTAAAATATTAGTGTCCACCTAAAGTTTTCTTGATTATTTATTTATTTACTCACTAAAAGCCTTATAAGAACAAATAGCACCAGATTTTGGGCCATAAAATTAGGAAAAAATGTCATGGATAGGACTAACTTGGGCCAAAATAATATTTTTGTGCTTTTTTTAAGGAATATAGCCAATTGTTTACTTATTTCTAAAAAATAACCATTTTTTACACCTATTTAATAAATGGTAGTTTTATAATTTTATTTTGATAAATGAACATTTTTTAATTGATATATTTTTAAAAAATAAATCAATTTTATATAATTAAATCAATATATTTGATCTATTAAAATAAAAAACAGCTATGTTTTAATCAATTTTTAAGATAGGCCATTTTTAATAGTATTTTAAAAAATGATCATTTGTCAAACTGTGATAAAAAATTCGTTCATTTAGTTTAAAAGACCCCTCTTTTTTTTTTTTTTTCCTAAATTGATATTTTTAAGAATATTAAGGACTTCTTGATCTATGGTCAAAAACATTTTAAAATAACTATTATTTAGATTTTTTTTTATAAGCAAAAAAATTCTTGATCATAAGCAAAAAAAATCTTAATACTCCTAAAAATATTATTTGAAAAACAAACATACAAAACAGTCTTCAAGTTAGTCCTACCTATTGTGCTTTTCTCTAAAATCAGGAGACATCTCCTTTCAAAAAAAAAAAAACGAGGAATTTAGACCCAGTACGTGATTCGGCATCAGTTTTGTTAAAATACGGTGTAAGGAGACAAAACTTAGAGAAATACAGATCTAAAGTTACTTTATACATCAGCACTAAAAAAGAGAATTAAAAAATAAAATAAAAGATGGTATAGGGGTCACACTGCAGCACACGTGATCACTCCCCCGTGCGGTGTCCTCGGTGCTCGGACTAGCCTTATCACCCGCAATACGTATATAAGCAATATCGACTGGTTTCGCCCTGCCTTGGGCTCATTAAGGGAATGGCTCTAACTCTCAACCAGTTTGTGTGGGCAAGAGTTTGCAAGGCAACCCACACGTACTTTCGGAGTCGTCTGGACCAGTCGAACATGCTATCATGCAGTTTGTTCTGCCTATTACTTTGTAAGGGGTTACAAACTCTCCTCCATTGAAAATCATGCACGTGCTCATGCATTAAACCATCATGCCGAATTGCTCTACCCTGCCTACCCTTTCACTCGGTGCGCACACGCTATACACCAATGCTGGCGCTCGGTGTAGACGCAGCCTCACTACTGCCTTACAATTCGTTATGGCCTCAATAAGGATTGATTGCATCTTAGTAATCTCCATCCCATGGAACACGGCAATTTCTACTCACATTCGCCGTTAGGCTTTGATACCACTTGTCACAGGGGTCACGCTACAGCACACGTGATCACTCTCCTGTGCAGTGCCCTTGGTGCCCGGGCTAGCCTTATCACTCGCAATACGCATATAAGCAACATCGACTGGTTTCACCCTGCCTTGGGCTCATCAGGGGAACGGCTCTAGCTCCCAATCAGTTTGTGTGGGCAAGAGTATACAAGGCAACCCACACGCATCTTCGGAGTCGTTTGGACCAGTCGAACATGCTATCACGCAGTTTGTTCTGCCTATCACTTTGTAAGAGGTTACAAACCTAACAAGTGTACGTTTTAATTTTTTTAATTGTTAATTTTATTTATTTACTCTTTTAAGATATCTAAAAGTACTTTTCAACAAATTAGCTGCTTTTTTTTATGTTTTTCCTTTCAGTTTCCTTTCCACTTTTTTTAACATTAATTATTTTTCCTTTTCCTGTCACTGACTTTTTATAATATTTTTTCTTTTCATAATTTTTTAAATAGATAATTAATTATAAAAAAAGATAAAATTTCAACACACATTTAATTTTTAAAAGAAAAAGTTTTGTAGCAACAAAAAATAAACTATATTTATAGTAATAAAAACATGTTTTCGACTAGCATCTATATTTTGTAACTTGATTAATGGATAATTGAGTACTATCCACGATGGTTACTTTTATCAAATAAATCTTTTAAGTAAAAATCAAAAATTGAAATTAAATTTTCGTGACTAATTATCTATTATGGATGCTAGACACGTGTTTATCCATGGTATGTATATCGGACATCATAGCATCCGTGAATTAGATGAAATATTGAATATTTTTTATTGAAAAATTTATCATAAGTGCTATAAGTATCTTACTATGTACCACAAGTCTCTTACAAAGATACCTATATTATCCAGGTAAATTATAGGAAAAAAATATAAAAAAATCATCATAAGTATCTTATCATATTACTTAAATTTTTAAAAGATAAAAAAATATTATAGGTATCGTATTATGTTACTTATAGTATATAGGATATGAAAATGTAATTCTGGTTCTTTACTTCCAAACAAATGAAGAAAAAGATTATCATAAGTATATTAACATGTTACCTATGATTTACGGTAAATAGGTGCAGAGTCGGTTATATTCTTAATTGAAAAATAAGTAAAACAATAATAACGTGGATTTTACAATAAGTATCTACCATATTAATTTTGTTGTCAAAGAAAAACTAAAAAAAAAAAAAAATTGAGTTTACTACATTTATCTTATTAGATTATTTGTAGTATCGGGAATATCGTAATGGTAGTCGAGTGTCTACCTAGGTATGCAATTAAATTTAAAAAAAAAATAAAAAATAAATAGAGTTTAGTATAGGTATTTTATTAGGTTACTCATGATATTTGGCTAGATTACTTATAATATCCGTGATATTGTAATGGTAGTTGAGCGTCCTTTACTTCCAACAAGGGGGGGACTAAGGAGATTCTTATACCAATGATATACGTGACATTAAAATAATAAGAAGATAACATATGCATCTTATCAAGTTATTTATGATATTCAAAAAATAAGAAATAATGAAAATAATGATATTACTATAAGTATTCAAATTACCTATGGTATTCGAGAAAGTAGAAGGGGAATTATGCATTCTTTATTCTAAAAAGGAATAAATAAAAGTATCTCGTTATATTGCCTAAGGCATTTAGAAAACGAAAAAGAGGGTTTGACGGTATTTTATTCTACAAAATAGAAAACTTAAGAGGTATCGTATCAAGTTATTTTTGGTATTAGGAAAATTTAATAAAGCGAATTTTGCATTCATTATTATAAAAAAAAACCCTAATTTTCTTTCAAAAAAAATAAAATGGGATAAAATAAGTATCATGGTTGTAAGCGGTTAAATTGGAAGAAAAAAATAGTAACTATAAGTATCCTGATCATAAGCGGATAAATTGTAATTTGAGTTGTATACGTAGTTATCATAAGTATCTTACAATGATAGTATCTTGGTAGTAAGCAAGTAAATTAGAAGAGAAGTTGAATATTTACTAGAAGAGAAGTTGAACATTTACCATAAGTATCCTATTTGGTTACTTGTAGTTTCTATAGAGAGATGGCTATTCAAACTTAAATAGTATTGAAACAAAAATTTTACCAAGGTATCTTACCTAAATACTTACATTATGAGTATAGTATTTTAAACTTTAATTTAGAAGGTGAAATTTGGCATTCTGAATTAAAAAAAATTATCATAAGTATTTTACTGTTTACTTGTAGTATATAGAAAATAGAAAAGTCAGTTAGTGTTGTTATCGTTAAAAAAAATTATACTTATTAATTAATTAATTAAAAAGAATTTTAGAATTATTTAAAATATTTTTGGTAGTTTGATTAAATAGTTTTAAGCTAAAGTTAAAAATTAATTTTATAGCTAAAATATAAAATTACCTCAGGAGGAAAAATGTAAAATATGGACAAAAAAAAGGGGAGCTGAAAATTTTTATTTAACAAAAACCAAAAAGATAATTATAATAAAACTAAAAAACAAAAAAAAACAGGAAAAGAAAAAGGTGCTGACCCATTGTAATGCATCAGTGTCATTGAAAGGCATTAATGAGCCAGTCTTTCTTTATATATATAATTTTTTTTTAAAAAAAAGTAGGCCTGACCTAGTCTGACACGAGTAAGGCTGTCCTGCTGTATTTTTAAAAAGCTAATTCGTATTTTTAAAGACCTTACTCCGTATTGTCGTATTTTTAAAGTTTTTTTGCAGGCAATTTCTATTATACAACTCTTGTTATTGACCATATCACTACAACCTTTTTGATGGCCATTGGATCTCAAATTGATGGCATAGATGAGATGAGGTGCACAAAACTTATTATGTATCTAACCACATATGACTTTTATTAATGACATATATAAGATTGTTACCTTTTGTTAAAATCAGGAAAAAAAAAAAGGAAAGAGAAAGAAAGAAAGAATATCTTTCTCCTATATGCAATCAACCTAGCCATCAAGCTAATTCCATGACATCACCAAATCTGCAATTCGTCAAGAAGAATACCTTGATTGTTATAGATATTGTCTACACTTTGAAGAGGCAAAGAAGGACCCTCTACAAATATGGTTGTCAATTGTTCTTTGATTTTCTCTTGTATGGCTGTTAATATAACTGAGTAATACTTGTAGATCTTGGCTCTAGATCTGGAGTTCATATTTTTTTTTGTGGCTAGTATGGTGTTCTTGTAATCCGTACTTTAATAATATGAGCTAAAAATTAATGTCCTTTTGCCTCCTTTATCTTCCATTTTTCTTGCAGCTTCTTCTTTTTCTTCTTCTTTTCTTTTTTTGAGAGCTTGATTTCTAGTTGTTTGTCTTAGGAATTTGTCAATTTTTATATATGTTGCTTGGTATTTTGGGTTTCTTTAGAAATCATTGCGTTTTTTTTTTTCTAAAATTTATATTGTTAGAAAGTACTTCTTGGTTGTTTTGACTTTTTCTTCCATAGAAATTTCTTACGGATTTATTGTTGTTGTGTTGTTGGTCTTGGTGAGATTCGTTATTGCGGGTTGATTTTATTTTTTTATTTTTTCTGTTTGTGATCCATTTTCTAGAAACTGTTTTCTGTATTCTGCAACTCTTTCAATGGAAACCTAGGGGAAGATGAACAATTGTTCATAGATTGAAAGTGACGGTGACTGAAATCAGAATAATTAAGATCAAAATTCAAAAATGAGAAAAAAAATAATGAAAAGGTAGTTGATGAAGAACATAAATGGATTCAGGAAACTTTCAACAAATAAGGAAGAAGATAGGGCAATAATCAAGTGCATCCGAACTTACTTGTTCATTGCATTTTGTGGGACCTATTAAATAGTTTGATTAATTATGAGCTATTGGATGGGATTATTGTGTTAGGACCGAATTATGGGTCATAAAGTAGCATCTGCCCCTTGAAAACATTAATTAAGAAGGAAAAAAACAAATCTTTAACAACGGATCTTTAATGTTTTGAAGCTCAAAAAAGGGGTTGATCTTTTGAGGAGATGGGTGTTTATTTATCATCCTTTCTTTCTTTTTCTTTTAAGTAAGAATAATCTAAGCAATGTGGAACATCTGGGTTTAATTCTAGCAAGTCTGGATTTGACGCTTCCAAGAATCATAATCACAACTCCAATGCCTCAGCACAAAATGACTCCAATATCTCATAACTTGGTTTTAAATGAAGTCGGTTATGTCAGAGTACTCGTGATAATTACACAGTAGTGGAACCGTGAAGCAACTTTCTCCTTCCATGTTTGGCTTTTGTTTCATGCGTGATTGCAGTTTAATCACATACGGTGTGACCATTCGTTGAGATGGGTTTTGGTTGAAGAGAGGTTAATTGTTGATGATGATGATGAGATTGGGACCAGATTAAGCCCTTCGTTGTTGATGATGATGAGACTGGGGCTAGATTCTTCTCTATTAATGTGACTTTAAGCTTTGAAGTATAGAGAGAGGCTGAATAAATAGTGAACGGATTCTCTAAATTTTTTAATTCTATGCGCGCAAGATCATGGTAAAACCGATTTTCGTGGGTACCTAACTTATTATATTAAATCCCAACCTTTTAATGTGGCCTTAGTGCTGTGACCGAAATCAGGGGTTGTATAGTAGAACTTCCCTTTTTTGCATTGTTCGTATTTTTAAAAAAGGACTGTATTTTTCACGTATTTCTCTAAATATCCCCCCAAAAAAAGTAGTAGACATCGAGAGAAAGCAGCCCAGCCCACTCCGCTGTAACCTAATAGAAATATTTGGGCCATCGGGTGAGCGCGGACATGTACCGAGTCCGAACTCGCTCTCTCTCTCTCTCTCTCTCTCTCTCTCTCTCTCGTATCTTGGCTTCGCACCTCAGCCCCAACCATTGGGCTCCTCCGCTTGGCCCTCTCCGTTGCCTTGTCTCACTTTCTCGGCGACTATTCTGTACAGTTACCCGCCCTACTCTCACGATCAGGTCACTCCTCTCCTCTTTCTCTCTCTCTCTCTCTGTTCTCTCTCCGCTTCTTTCTCTCTCTCTCTCTCTGTTCTCTCTCCGCTTCTTTCTCTCTCATATACATACATATTGAGGTTTTTTCTGAGTGTGATCTCGGCAACAAGTGAAGCTTGTATACGTTTAGGTTTGTATATGTAGTGAAATACATTTAGTTTTCGATTATTCAACTAAATTTTTGTTATTATCGTTGGATTAGTGCTCAATTTTGTTTGGGCATTGTTGGAAGTAAAGCGAGGTTTTTTCTGATAAGATGGTGTTTTGAATAATCTAGGGCATAATACATTGGAATTGTTTATTCGCTGGTATTATATTATATATATATATATATATATATATATATATATATATATATATATAGCCCATTGTATTCATTGAAGCCCTAATTTTTAAGAGCGGGTTACTGTGTTATTTGCTATATTCGAACTGTTTTTTTTTTTTTTTTTTTTTTTGGGGTGGGTGGGTGGATTTATATTAGGTATTCTTGTAGTTCAACTGTTTGTAAAGGCCAATGAATGGATTTTTTTGAGAGGGTTAGTGTATTAATATATGCTCAAGTATTTAAGCATTTGTTATTGGAATGATTATTAAAGTGGTCATATAATTTGCTAAATCCGTCGATTCCTTCTCGTCTAGGTATCTATTTGTGAGCTAAAGAGAAAGATGGATCACAATGAGGATGAAGGGCGTGTTGGAGGTGAACATAGTGGAAAGCAAGATGATGAGGTGCGATTGGTGTTTCCGAGAGTTTTTGAGTTGTGACATTATATTCTAGTTGCTTCGTTCACTGTTCAGTTGCATATTATTATTATTTTTCCCTGTAACGTACTAAACATGGCTTTCTCGACAAGTGAATCATAGATATAGTTTGAAACATGAAATGTTTTCTAATTATGCTTCCAATTTTGTCTAAATTTAAAGCTCTCTCTCTCTCTCTCTCTCTCTCTGTGACATGGCTTTTTTGCTAAATTAAATGCTTAATATTTATTGGCATTGTAAGTTCAGCTCTATGCAGTCGTACAAGGAGAGTTGTTTCATTACACAAGTAATTGATATTATGATAAGGAAATTAATAACTTCTTCTTGTAGGGGGCTGTTGCCCGACTTGAGGAGATCAAGAAATCAATTGAAGCAAAAATGACTCTTCGACAAAGCAATTCGAATCCTGAAAGGCCTGGTTAGTAAATACTCATCGAATTCCCGAGTTCTATTGTGACAAATTTATGATTGGATATTTAGTGAATATGATGAACATCTTTGAGTGATCAGTGTCACCTTCCGTTCTTTATTTCCTACTATTCATGGGTGGTTAAACAATTCCTTTTACTGGTCACTTTTTACCCGATGACTTAATAAGGTCGGCGGGCTGGTCATTTTCTTGTTTACGTATTATGTTTTTATCTGAAAGACAGTTTCCTTTTAGGGCCTTGGTTTATGGGATGATCATGACTGTAGAGATTTGAAAAAATAATTAGAAGCTCCTTATTTAAGGGTGCTAAAAAATGAACGACTAGTTCCCCTTTCATAATTTTTCTTACAAAAGTTTTCTTTTGTTCGGAAAAGAGAGTCTTTTAATTGTTTTGGTGAAATTGACTAACATGAACATGAGTATGATTTAATTTAATTTTTTGTATCCATAAACTATAAATTGAGAATTATGTTCCAAATGATTGGTCAAATATGCTGGCTGGGTGTCCTTATTCATTGAGACAGTTGATACTCTTCTCTATATTTAATTGCAGAATCTTATTCTTTTGGAACTTATTTCTGTTTTGTATTTTTTTTTTAAATATATTTCATTCAAATTCACTTGATTTTATGTTTATTCTTCTGGATGAAGGATGCATAACCACGATGGTGGTAACTCACTAACTCTACACTTACTCATTCTACATTTTATTTTAAGACTCAGGATTCCTCAGGACATTGGATTCTAGTATTAAGCGTAATACGGCAGTCATTAAAAAACTAAAGCAGATAAATGAAGAGCAGCGTGAAGGGCTGCTTGATGAATTGAGAAATGTTAATCTTAGCAAATTTGTTAGTGAAGCAGTGACCTCCATATGTGATGCCAAGCTTAGAAGTTCAGATATACAAGCAGCAGTTCAGGTAGTTGTTGTAGAATTAAACTAATGATTTCTTTTAAACAGCACCATTCTTTTGCTATTTACTCTATATCTGACAGTCCTCTGTATTTTAAAGATTTGCTCTTTGCTTCATCAAAGATACAAAGACTTCTCCCCGAGCCTTGTTCAAGGGCTTTTGAAAGTCTTCTTTCCTGGAAAGTCAGGGGATGACTCAGATACAGATAGGAATCTGAAGGCCATGAAGAAGCGCAGCACTTTGAAACTTCTTTTGGAACTTTACTTTGTTGGAGTTATAGAAGACAGTGGTATTTTTGTAAACATCATCAAAGATCTTACTAGCATTGAACACTTAAAGGATCGGGATGCTACTCAGACAAATTTGACTCTCCTTGCTAGTTTTGCTCGACAGGGGAGACTATTTCTTGGACTTTCACTCTCTGGGCAAGAAGTTTATGAAGAGGTATTTCTATTTGATGGGTTACTTGTTTTCCTCCCAGATGAATATGCAATGTTTTTTAAGGAGCTTGTATTTATGTTGTTTTAATTATGGTTGGATTTTTTTTCTTCTTAGGGATTCTGTTGCATACAGTGTTCTGTTCTATACCATATATGCTGATGATTTCCTGCAGTTTTTTAAGGGTCTTAATATCACGGCAGATCAAAAGAAGTTTTTCAGGAAGGCATTACATACCTATTATGAAGCTGCAGCAGAACTTCTTCAGACTGAGCATACTGTAAGAATGATTCTATAATTAGAGCTAGTTTTTCTTCTATTATTTGCCACTTTTCTCCCCCCTCTTAGAGGTTTTTTGTTTGCATGTGTCTGTGTGCCAATTCTTTTCATGGTAGTCCTTTCTCTATTGGGTTGATCTAGGCTTGCTTTAAGTTTGTAATATTTTCCTTGTTACATGTAATTTATCCCCTTTTTAGCAATAGTGTTGTATCGAATTAATTTATTCTTTTATCATTCTAGTCACTTCGCCAATTGGAGCATGAAAATGCGAAAATCCTCAATGCTAAGGGAGAGCTGAGTGATGAAAATGTTGCATCATATGAAAAGCTGCGAAAATCTTATGACCATTTGTATCGCAGTGTCTCATCGTAAGTACTTTATCATGTTATTGTTATGTTATCTTACTGCTGGCAACTAGTGAAGTGGAGCTAGACAATTGAGGTTTAGATTGTGGTAGTTACAACTGCTGTTGAAGTGGGTGTAGCTTCCACTGTATTTATAAGTGTAGGGATGTTATGGGGGTTACTTTTTTCAATTTTGGACAAGCCACTGTAAATGTGAGAATTCAAACTGCATAACCCCGATTTTATTTTTAGCATTTAGTATTTACTCTCTTTGTACTAATGAATTTGAGACATCAAATTTAGTAAAGGCAGTTAGGCTGAAATTGAATTTCAGAATTTAAATTGATTCTTTTATTATCCATTATATTTTGTTTAACTTTTTACATTTTGTCAAAGTGTTAACATTCTGTAGTTTCTCCTGATAAAATATGCTATTAACATTCTGTAGTTTCTCCTGATAAAATATGCTATTAACATTCTGTAGTTTCTCCTGATAAAATATGCTGTCGTTTGGTAAATTCATTCTAAGTGTGTAAAAGTGAGAGACATGCAAAATAAATAATCGAGGCTAGCTATTAGGGATGAAGGATTTTTTCATGTTGATTTGTTTGACTACATTAAATTTAATACATGATTCTTTAATCTTTTTGGTTTTTGTGTTTCAAATTTTTTGATTTAAAAATTACAGAAGCATGAGCCTTGGATTTTTTTATTATTTTTAAAAAAGAAAAACACTAGACTTTTGAGCATTATCATTTTATTTTTAAATTAGAAGCATAGTTGCATAGGTGAAAAATAGCGTAGGCAATTATAAACATGTGAGTATGTTGTGGAAAAAAAAAAAATCTTCTGCGGCTTTAAATAGGCTGAATTGTGACCAGTCATTGATTACTTGGACAGTAATTACTTGATCCACTTATTCATAAATTGGTTCACAGCTTAGCAGAGGCACTTGATATGCAGCCTCTGGTAATGCCAGAGGATGGTCACACAACTAGAGTAGCTTCAGGAGAAGATGCTTCATCTACTGCTACTGGGAAGGATTCTTCCGTTCTTGAAGCCATATGGGATGATGAAGATACTAGGTCTTTCTATGAATGTTTGCCAGATCTCAGGTTTGTTTCGACCCAATGTAAAGTGTGTAGTATTGGCATCTAGTTATTTTTAATGATTGGACCATAGTTTGGATTACGTCTTTCTGAAAAGTAAACTTTGACTTGAAATGTCATGGAAATGGATTATTATTCTTTGTTTCAGAGCATTTGTTCCTGCTGTATTGTTGGGGGAAGCAGAAGCCAAATTGAATGAGCAATCTGTGAAGACACAAGAGCAATCAACTGTAAGAAAATAGAACTAAATAAGTCTCGTACATGTTTTTCTGTTTCCCGAGCTATATTTTTGCTGAGGCTGCTTGAATCTGGGCATAACATCATGTGGAGAGGCTGATACAGACTGATCAACATGACAGTGTTTTTTCTGCTAGGTTTTTTTTTTTTTTTTTTTTTGAATTTACGTACTTGTGATCTGAGTCTGCGCTTAAACATAATTCATACACACGTTTGTGTATCTATGTGTATGATCTATGTAAACTTATTTTGAAATGTTTTCTTTGACTTGTATTTATTCTTCTGCATCTCCATCTTTGTAGAGCCTTCTACATATTCTATATTTATGACTTGTGTACCATAAGCTTAACTGCAATTTATTGTGCTATTTTCTGTTAAGGATTGCTTATTCTGGCTATGTAATCTGTTCAGTGATTCTGTACTTCATATTCAGCCACCTTTTCTCCAAAATATGCTTAAGATAATGTGTATGTGGTCAAGTAATAAACTCCCTTCCTTCTTTTCTGCTTAGTAATGAAATCTCTCTTTGAGATGCATTCACTTTTACACTTGTGATGTCACATGCTTTTGAAGGGCCATTTGAATTGTATATGAGAGAAGATATAGTCTGGAGCTATGCTTTGTTTGCAAATATATATTCTTGATGTTCAGTTCCAATGTTGAAACAAATTACTTTTGTTACAAATTTGGATCAAACCTGACGAGAACTTTTCATTTTCTTGTGTTTCTTTTGAAGGAACTGGCACCTGAATCAGACCAAGGCCCACAAGCTACCGTAGACACTAGAGAGATTTCTACAGACTCCGGTGCTTCGCAGGAGGGCAGAAGCACAGAAAAAGGAAAAGATAAGGAAGAAAAAGATAAGGAGAAGAGTAAAGATCCCGAGAGAGAGAAAGGTAAAGAAAAAGATTCTGATAAGAAAGGAGAGAATGAAAAGGAGAAACTAAAAAGTGTTGAAGGGACAAATTTAGATGCTTTGTTGCAGAGGCTTCCAGGTTGTGTGAGCCGCGATCTTATTGATCAATTGACTGTAATTACACTTCTTACTCAGTTTCCTTGTTTTCTGTTACTCAGTTTCCTGGTTAAGCTTTCCTGTTCTTTGTTTCTTTTTTTGTTCTTGAAGATCTTACTAATTGCTGTAATATCTATTCAGGTAGAATTTTGTTACTTGAATTCCAAAGCAAATCGAAAAAAGCTTGTGAGGGCATTGTTTAATGTCCCGAGGACTTCATTGGAATTACTAGCATACTATTCACGCATGGTTGCAACTTTGTCAACTTGTATGAAAGATGTTTCTTCCATGCTCCTACAAATGCTAGAGGAGGAGTTTAACTTCTTAATTAATAAAAAGGTCTGTTTTAAAAGATATATCTATGAACTTAGACTTGGAGCAGGTTCTGTTCAAACTATTTTTTGCTCTTTTGTTTCTTTTGTTGTTGACTTCTACGAGTAATCATGACTTTCAATTGAATTATATCTTACTGCAGGATCAAATGAACATTGAGACGAAGATTAGGAACATTAGGTTTATTGGAGAACTATGCAAGTTCAAAATTGCACCTGCTGGCCTTGTTTTTAGTTGTCTGAAGGTAATATCCTAGTTATTGGTATTTATATTTCTGATAGTTTTGTTTTCTCTTATTACAGATTTTCTTTTCTGTCTTTGTTAAAGTTGCTGGAATATTGATGTTTCCTCGATACCTTTTGGCTGCAAGTTAATTTAGAGAAACTGTTGGAAAGATTTAAATTGCCATCGACTTTCTTACACTTGTATCTTTAGTAGCATCTCCATGTCATTCTGTTTTGTTTGCTGGAATTTTGTTGAAGACGGACTGGGAAAGTGGCTACTGCTGTTTATTGAGACTTTTAAGTTAAATTTTTGATTTGATAATGATTATGCATTCTTTTTATCAGGCTTGTTTAGATGAGTTCACTCATCATAACATTGATGTTGCTTGCAATCTTCTGGAGACTTGTGGTCGTTTTCTGTATCGATCACCTGAAACTACTGTTCGGATGTCTAACATGTTGGAGATATTGATGCGTTTAAAGAATGTTAAAAATTTGGATCCTCGGCACAGCACCCTTGTAGAAAATGCCTACTACTTGTGCAAACCACCTGAACGATCTGCCCGGATTGCCAAAGTTCGTCCTCCATTGCATCAGGTAAAGATCATCGGGCTCAATTCGTTTTCTACGATGATCACTATTTTCATATTTCAACACCTAAACCCTTCTCATCTATTGGTATGTTGCAGTATATAAGAAAATTGCTATTTTCGGATCTTGATAAGTCTACAATTGAGCATGTGCTGAGGCAACTTCGTAAATTACCATGGAGTGAATGTGAATCCTATCTTTTAAAATGCTTCATGAAGGTTCACAGGGGGAAATATGGTCAGATTCACTTGATCGCTTCTCTCACTGCTGGCTTAAGTCGCTATCATGATGAATTTGCAGTAGCTGTTGTTGATGAGGTTCCTTCTAGCTTTCCCGAGAATCTTGTTTGTTTGGGTTCAAGTTTAGTTTTCCTTATGAGCTACCTTAGTTTTTAGGAGTCGTATCTTTTCTGTGTCATTGTTTGTTTCCTGATTACCATTGCACTTGCCTCTTCCAATTTTCTACTTGTATTCAAACTGTGTTCTAGTCTTCTAATGTGTTATTATTAACCGGCAGCATGTTGTATCATTGGAGAACGCTTAGAATATTTTGTTCTTTCCTTATCTTATAGGCTTAAAACCTTGTTTAAATTCTTGATGGGGAACAAAATTGAAATGATGAAGCCAAGATATGAAAACTAACTTGAAAGCAAAGATATGAGAACTAAATTTTAATCTGAGTCGAGTAAATAAATGGATATAGCCCTTGCATAGGTTCCAATTATAGACAACCAGGACAAGTAAAAGCAACGTTGTCAGAAAAGAGGATCTTGGCTGTATTACTTCATTGCTCTTGTGAGTTTTGTTTGAGCCATAATGATGGGTTTGTAGCATATATTATCTACTAAGTTGTTTCTTGCATTCAGGAGAAGTCTTGTGTTGAGTGAACACACATGGGTTTGAACAGAAAAAGGTGGAAAAATCATTTATCACAGCTTATCGTTAGGAGGGCATACGTTGCAAAAAACAAAAAATAAATAAGTGTGCATCTTGGTGTTTGCAATATGTTTCTTATCAAATTTCTGAAGTTATGTTTGTACTTTCAGGTTTTGGAAGAGATTCGTCTTGGGCTAGAATTAAATGACTATGGAATGCAGCAGAGACGCATTGCTCATATGCGATTCTTAGGAGAGCTATACAACTATGAGCATGTAGATTCATCTGTTATTTTTGAAACGCTATATTTGATTCTTGTCTTCGGCCATGGCTCACCAGAGGTATAAAGTCTTCTTTATCTCTCTGAAAGTTTGTCATGAATTTTGTGTTTCTGGCATGCATCCTGTGCTGTTAAAACATAGATACTTTCTGTGTGTTCTGTTTGTTCGTTTAAGTTTGAATCATATGTTTCATTTTGGAAGTGGACATGGATAATTGATATGGATACAACTAAATTACAACGTGGTCATATATATATATATATATATATATATATATATATATATAGGGCACCAATCCAGCAGGTATTTTTTTTATTTACCTATGCATAGGTATCAATTTGGCCAATGAAAATTTAGCATGCACATTTTTTTATTGTAAAAAGTAAAAGAGAAAGAATATTAATGATGCACGTCTTTTCATGCACTTCATTATAGCCATTGCATCATCATACCATTAGATGGTGATCCAACGGCTAAAAAAAAAATACCTACCCATAGGTAAAAAAAAATAAAATACCTATTGGATTGGCAACCATATATATATATATATATATATATATATATATATATATATATATATATATATGTAGATGTGATGATTCTTCATATATTATGTTAGACAATTCCAAGTATATAACTATGATTTCCTCCTTTTTCGATTTATTTATTCTGTTTGATCAAATATTCTTACTTGGTGACCCATTCTGATTTTCTCATCCCATAGCAAGATCTGGTGGATCCACCTGAGGATTGTTTCCGCATGCGGATGATTATTACTCTCCTTGAAACCTGTGGGCACTACTTTGACCGAGGTTCTTCTAAAAGGAAACTAGATCGATTTTTAATTCACTTCCAGAGATATATACTGAGCAAAGGTGCTTTACCACTAGATATTGAATTTGATTTACAGGCAAGTACTGCAGTTATTTTCTTATTTCCTTTATGGTTGTGGTTCTTACATGGTGTAAAGTAATTTAGGTTGGATTATATTCTCTACAGTAATATTACAACCCTCTTACAGAGTAGTTTCAAAATGATTATGGTACCAGGATTTTGTTTTGCATGTGTTTAGTTTGAACAGAACAGCCCTGAGGTCTGTTTTTTCTTTTTACGTACTAAGGTATAAACTTGATATGGAAATGCAATTTAATCAGGCTTTGCACTCAAAAAAGACCTAGTGTCACCTCATGGCTTTGTATTGGAGGGATATCTAATGCGCTGAAGCTTTCATTCTCAGGACTTATTTGCTGACTTGCGCCCCAGTATGACTCGATACTCATCCATTGAAGAAGTTAATGCAGCTCTGGTGGAGCTCGAGGAGCATGAACGTACTCTGTCAACTGACAAAACAAGTTGTGAAAAGTACTCCGACACTGAAATAAGGAGTACTTCCAACTCTATTTCAGCAAATGGACAGAGTGTTCTGAATGGTACCGAGGAAAATGGTGGGGTGCATGATGACCTTGTAGACAGTGACACTGATTCAGGGAGTGGCACTCTTGATCCAGAGGGACATGATGAAGAAGAATTGGATGAAGGGAATCATGACGATGAATGTGATACTGAGGAGGAGGATGATGATGATGATGATGGGGGTGGACCTGCCTCAGATGAGGATGAAGTCCATGTTAGGCAGAAGGTGATGGAGGTTGATCCTCAGGAAGCAGCAAGTTTTGAGCAAGAGCTAAGGGCTGTTATGCAGGCAAGATTTAGAATGTTTTGTTTCTCTATCGGTGCCTGCTGTCAAGTCATTGAAGTTTCTGTGATTTTATTCTAATGCTTGTATATATGGTTCTTGACAGAGTTACTTAATTCTTTTTAATTATGTCATTAAATTTGTTGCTCATAATTGGTGCTGGTGCATTTTGTTTATTTTGTTATCCTGAATGGTGTAAGTCAGGGATGTTAACATCATTTAAACTTCAAATTCAGGAGAGCATGGACCAGCGCAGGCAAGATCTACGTGCCCGACCTGCTTTAAATATGATGATACCAATGAATGTGTTTGAAGGATCTACCAAGGATCATCATGGACGGGGCATTGGAGGGGAAAGTGGTGATGAGGCGTTGGATGAGCAGGCTGGCGGAAGCAAGGAAGTCCAGGTAAAAGTTCTTGTGAAGCGTGGGAGCAAGCAACAAACCAAACAGATGTACATCCCTCGGGATTGCTCTCTTGTACAGAGCACAAAACAGAAAGAAGCTGCTGAGCTTGAAGAGAAACAGGACATAAAAAGGCTGGTTTTGGAATATAATGATAGAGAGGAGGAGGAGCTTAATGGGTTGGGAACCCAAACGTTGAACCATATGCAGAGTGGCAGCAATAGAGTTTCCAGTCGGGGTCACTTGTGGGAAGGAACCAGCGGGAAGACTGGCGGAACACGTCATCGGCATCATAATTACCCTCATAGTTATTTTGGTGGTGGAGTCTATTACAGCAGAAAAAAATGAAGGTTTTGCAATGCTGGAGAGAACATGTTTACCATGGGTTTAAAGAACCACTTAAATATCTCAGTTCCTAACGAGGTCTGTCCAGCCTGCCTATTGTGAAGTGGTGTCTTTTTGCACGACTGATGTCGACCGTTTCCTTGACGTATTCCGACGAGGTTGATTGTTTTTTCTCGTCAGAAAAAAGTAGTGCTGTGAGGAGAAATGTTCACAGGATAATTATCCAGGTGATTTTAAGATACACAATTTTATGCGTGTTTTTGAGGTATATGATCTGCACATGTGTCTGGGGGGTTGTGTGCTGTAATTAGATCCTGCAGTTACTGCTGTCTGCATGTAAATATTGGTAATATGAAGAAGAGGGTTTGACCAAAAGTCTGCTTGGGTTTTCTAATGCTTAACATTTTCGGATATACTTGTGTAGTGATATCGTTTGTGCCGAACTGCACTTAAAGGTTACGGTTGCTTGATTATATATGATAATATTAGTGGAGTGGCAATCTCATATGACTAATTCTTGTCCTGAATTCGTCTGTTTGTATAACGTTGTATATTTTTGTTTGGGACATTTTTGTGGGATTTTTTCGATGAAGCATCCACATTTTGGTGGTATAAGCTATCAAGATAGTATTTCTATATGTTTTTGTATAGTCTTGAGTAAAGCAAACGTTTTGAAAATCAATATTTGTGCGAGACTGGGCCTTGCTCGTTTAATGTTGCAAATGTAATCATTCTCTTTTTTTTTTTTTCTTGGTATGTATTTCATGAGATGAGAAGGTAATGTTCAGATGGAAAATTAGAGAAACAGAACTTCTGAGCTAATTGACGCTTTTTTAGAAACAACTTATTTTTTTAATCCCAATATTCTACTATAAACTTCATCAACTGTCGGATTGAAAGTAAGAGCGCTCGACTCATTTCAACCCTTCAAGAATTCTTTGCGTCTGTTGGGCCTGTGTTATTATAAATTTATTAGATTGCGGATACCAAATACGCAACTGTTTCTTTGCACTTTTTCTTTTACTTTTCATTTTTTTTTTCTCCCGAGATATCAACTAATTCTTTTCTTTCCTAAATATTCCCTGGGCCTTGTTTGTTTTCTATTGTTCCATAAAATGGCACATATCAGTTGACATTTGCCCATGCTAATGACCGATTCTCTTAACGAAAAGATGCCTTGCAAAATTCTCAGGAATCTGCAGCATCTTTTTGACCAGGAACCCCAGACATTTCAATTCAAAACCTTGTAAAGGACCATTTAAATATTGACAACGATATAGCACCACTAATGCCAAGAAAGGCAATAACTTAGCCTTTTCAATAGGGTCAGTTTTCAACCTTTTATGGAAGTAAAAAAAAATCTCATAAAATTCTGAAATATCATGCAAATTTAGGCTCACATAAACAATACCCTAAAGGGAAAAATATTCCAATTGGGGCACTTGAATATAAAATGTAGCTTTCAATTTATACCTTGACGATAATATGCTATTTAAGTTGGAGATGTGGGTTGGGTTTAGCTCAAGTGGGTATGACCTCAATTAGTTTTTTGGACCAAAAGATGTGGGTTGGGTTTAGCTCAAGTGGGTATAACCTCAATTAGTTTTTTAGACGAAATAAGTTGACTTAAGTCGTAAAAATACTCATTATTCATTATTCGATATCTTGGTTCTAAGTTTGAATTATAAAAAAATAAGCGTGAAAATATATTATCTTTAATAAAGTAAATGATAAATTAATATTTTTATTTAATTTATAATAAATAAAAATCATTAGTTAAATCAAACTTTATAAAAAAAAAAAAATGGGATGTCATACCTCAAATGAGTTTACTAAGCTTGAGACATTAGATCTGGTTTGGGAATTTGGTTCTCCAAAATCTTGGTGGCACCAGGCGATTATCCCATCTATTGGAGCTATTGGCGCACATTATTCTAATTTTACAGCTAAGAATTGCGTGCCATTTGTGCAACATGTGGTGCCCACGTTTCCACTTTGGTTTAAATTGTGACACCTTGACTATTTTGGACCCATTTTACTAGGTACTAGAAGTATTATCCCCTTTTCTTCTGCATGTGATCCACGATTAGTATTGTTTCAGATGTTCCTTTTCTTGAGGAGAAGAAATCTATTAACGTTCTGAATCATGTTTATAAGTGCGACAGCTATTTTTTTAAGTTATTAGATTATTCGTGTAACAGATATCATAATTTAAATAATTTAAATAATAATTAAAAAATATTTATTATTTAATATTTTTTTCTCTAATTTTTATCATAAAAAGACGTGCACTTATTTATATATATATATATATATATATATATNGTTATTAGATTATTCGTGTAACAGATATCATAATTTAAATAATTTAAATAATAATTAAAAAATATTTATTATTTAATAATTTTTTTATGATAAAAAACGTGTATAAAAAATTTTTATTAAGTAAAATAATTCCTATCGAGTGATAAAAAAAATACTTGCTGAATTGATTTCTTGCATAATAAACCATTTATCTTTTTTGGGTTATTTTATATATATATATATGGGTACCAATTCAGTAGGTATTTTTTTTTTATCTATGCATATGTATCAATTTGGCCAATGAAAATTTAGTATGCATATTTTTTAATTATAAAAAATAAGAGAGAGAAAGAGTATTAATGATGTATTTTCATACACTTTATTATAGTCATTAGATCACCATTAGATGGTGATCCAATGGCTAAAAAAAAATACTTATCTATAGATAAAAACAAATATCTACTGGATTGGCAACCTATATATATATATATATGTATATGGTTGCCAATCCAATAGGTATTTTTTTTCTTTACTTATGGGTAGATATTTTTTCTTTACCTATGGCTATAATGAAGTGCATGAAAAGACGTGCATCATTAATGTTCTTCCTCTCTCTTACTTTTTACAATAAAAAATATGCATGCTTAATTTTCATTGGCCAAATTGATACTTATGTATAGGTTAAAAAAAAAAAATGATTGGTGCACTGTATATATATAGCTTGAAGATGGAAAGTACCTCTTGATGTGTTTGCTTGCTCTTGCCCAAAGAAAATAATTCCTACCCCCTGTAGTCCTCTACAGTAAAGCTGTATTTGATAAGAAACAACAAGAAGAGGTATCGAAGTCAAAGATTTGGTGATTTGGTTCTTAGATTCTTGCTTTTGAATCTTATAGAATGATTTTCCAATTGGGATTTTTGGATGTACAATCAGAAGGAACCTAGTTTTGTGATTTTCCATGTACCCATGTGGAAATATGCCTAATGAGGGAGGGGGGGAGGGAATTGCTGCCCGTTTTAAACTTGCGAGAGCCCTACTAGTTTAGGATTATTTTGGCGGGTATTATTTGCAAATAGCAATTATTCTATGTTCCCAAAAAAGAAAAAGAAATAAAGAACCATTACTTTGAGTAAATAAAGAATTTAAAACAAAATTCCAAAGAACCAAAAGAGGGCTGCCTTTCTAAGCAGAAGGATAATACTTGTACAGGTCCAGACAAGTTTCTTGAGCCCTTAAGCAACCTGTCCATCACAGAAAGAAATATTCACACATTCATAGAAAAATTAGATAAAACTTCATCGTATATATTTGTTGGCGAAATCATTATAATATCTACACTCAGTGATGCTTTCCCCAATGGAATTGCAAAAGCAGTATCCTAATGAAAGATGAGAAATACCATCTAAATTTAGTAACAAATTAATTAAGGATTAATGGGAAGCCAAGAAGAATTATCACAATTCTCTTCATATATCTCTGTTATTATAATTTCAAGCTTGTACCGAAGGAATAAAAGAAAAATAGTAAGACTTCAGTTTTCATACTCTCTCGCCCTCTACGGTCTAGGGTTTGACTTATACTGTGAGAACATAATCGTAAGGGTGTGAAGTACTTCTTAGTTCTTATATTAATTAGTATGTGCTAGCTATGCAGAAGATGTACAAGTTAACTTCACCCCAAAAAAAATCATAAAAAATAAATAAAAAACCCCAACAAATATGAAAGTTAATTAAAAAAAAAAAGCAGTAAGGTAAGTATATACAAGACATGATGTCATGCATGATGTCAAACAAATGATATTATATTATTTTATCTTCGATAGTTTGGACAAAATATAATAAAAGCCATCTTACAGAAAATAGTACTGTACTATCTTATATAATCTGAGGACAATCCCAAAATAATAAACTACAAAATAGTATCAAATACTAGCTAGCCATGTACATAATATATTAGTTAGTACTTGAAATATTCTTTTGAATTATGTATATTTGATGCAAGTTCAAAAGCAATAAGATAAACCAAATTGAGCCAATTCTAGAATACAGTGTAAGCGCATCACCATTCACCACTATGTTGTTGTTATTATTATTATTATTTAAAGAAAATAAGAGTTGTTCACATGAAAATTTAAGGCTATAACCTATTACACATTAATGACCACGTATGTAGTAGGACAACAAGTATTTTATTTTATTTTTGTTTTCTTTATTGGGAATTCTTGAGACAACAATGATTACAACTATGCGTGTGATCTAGTTTCATGTGTAGTTGGGATTAGCAACCAAGGTAATCATAATTTATTGTATCTTCTACATTATGTGAGCAGTTTAGCCACACATAATAACCATTAGTGTCTATTTAAACAATATGACATACTTCAAAAAAATGTTACTAAAAATGACTCAATTTTTTTTTCCCGAAAAATGGGCATGTGATTAAAAAAAAACTTGACAAATCACTTGGTTTTAACAATTAGTGTGATAAAAGATTTAGTATCCATTTCTGAAATTCATAATTATATTTTTATTTTTTAATTTTTACTTTAAACGTTTTTTTAATTAATTTCTCTAAGGCTAGTTAATAATTTATTTGTTTATCTTTTTCGAAATTTTTTTACTGGATATTCGTTTGCACAGGTCCACCAAATGATATAGCAATGAATTAGACCGATCACCAGGGACAATTTAGGGGGTCACTATCAGCCACTAGACAATAACATCCTACACGTGTACGGTCGAGGTTAATCGAAACGTGCGGAAAACAAATTAGGAGGACAATGTGGTAAATAGAGGCCTCAGAGGTGGGTAAAGGAATAGGAATCGGATTAAAAACTTTACTATGAAAGGAGGGGAAGCGACCACGTCACCCCAAGGCTTTAAAACCTCGTACCCCTGCCGACATGTACATTGGAAATAATTATTTTTCCCATCTAACTTTCCCAATTTGTACCTTTTTCTTCGATCTTTTAATTATTTTCCCCACTTGCACTTCTCCTACTTAAAACTTTCCCATTTATTATTCAATTCAATTATTATCTCTTCACTCAAAAGAAAATATTAAAAATCTCTCATCAAATCATTACACTCCATTATTTATATTTTAACTTTTTTGTTATGACAAAAATGTCATAGGTTAACAATGTCAAAGGGATAGATTACAGCATGCATCTTTTATCTATTTTTCGATAAATACTAGTTTGATCATTTTAACTTTAAACTTGCTATTTAGCAAGTGAGTGCAGATAAAGAAGAATTACGTAATCAGCTCTTAATTTGGATCCTGCCGTGTATCCCATAAATTAGGGATTTTTTTGTGTAAATGGAAGGTTTTAATTTTTATTTGGATGAGCTTGAATTAATTTTCAACTCTATATATTTTACTCCATTTGGGAATATGATTAAAGTCATAAACAATAATCGCCAACAACTTTGACATTTTTGATAGTTGAATTATGGACCACTCAACCCAAATTTGACTTCCATCATGAAACACACAATTTCATCCAAATTCAAAGGAAGTAATTGCAAATGAAAAAGGTACTAA
Source organism: Parasponia andersonii (assembly GCA_002914805.1). Classification (NCBI taxonomy): domain Eukaryota; kingdom Viridiplantae; phylum Streptophyta; class Magnoliopsida; order Rosales; family Cannabaceae; genus Trema; species Trema andersonii. Next base: position 129,283 of record JXTB01000351.1, read on the forward strand.
GATCATGTCTCTCTCTTTATTCTCTTTTTCTAGGAAGGGGCAAAAAAATAAAAAAAAAAAATCAAAGGCAAAAGTTTAAGATACATGAACTCGTTTTGGTTAACAATCATTTTAGATTTCCAATTGGGTTCCTAAGATATGTGCCTTTTATGGGTCAAACATTTTATTTATTTTTTAAGTCTTAGTTTCTAAGTTGTGGGATACAATTATTTGTCTCTATCATGATTTTTTTGATAACTTGTCTCTATCATGATTTAGGATTATATATATTCCACTTTCGCATGTTGTATAGAAAATTGATTAAACAAAAACGAGACCCATTAAAAAAAATTAGGTCCTGTATCTTAAGTAAATCTTCTTCAATTATCATAACAATTAATTGTCAATTTTTAAATTAGAATAAATAAATGTACTCATATGTATCCCAAATCCAACTCTGCTTTTTGAGTTTAGCAGTGACGTATGCTATCCCCCACCGAGTGGCGCTCTGAGTGCCCCCCACTCAAGTACGGTCACATCTCCCCCCACTAACAGCCACGACCTCGTTGCTGATACACGCGCTCAAAAGCGCGTCAAATATCTTTGCCTATAAATCTTTGGACGACCAAGCACTCCTTATCCTTTTAAGGAAGAGTTAGTTCACAACTTATACGTGGCATCCAATCATTGGGTCGTCGTTGATCGAAGCTGATTACTCAATTAACATATTTTCTGAACAGATTAAACATTGTTACCGGCCATAGCCGGTTTTTTATAGATAGAGAGACATAATATATAGTTGGCAGAAATTTTTGGCAGTTATGTCGTAAAATTGTTGGAAGTTGCTAAATGTTGGTCCCATTTTTTTTTTTAAATTAAAGGGTTTTTTTTTTTTCTAAACGAGAAGGCATGATTCATGAGATTTATATGCTTTTTCTTGTAAAGTGATAGATTTGTATTGTAAAATATAATTACATAATGCAATATGAGAAGTAAAATTCATTAGTCAGAATCATGTACTTGATTTATTATATCTCAATAATATTTTTATTTTGTCTTCATTTTATATTTTATAATTGAAAGTACTTTTTGACATGTTTTGTTGAGATGATTAGATTTTAAATAAGTTCTAATTTAAAAATAAATTTAAGATTAATAATATTATTTAAGATAATTATTTGTATTGTATTGTCATTTTAGAAGTAAAATTCATTAGTTGATTGTTCTTGATTTATTATATTTCAATAATATTTTTATAGCGTACCCGTTTAATATTTTATAATTAAAAATACTTTTTGACACGTCTTATTGAGATGATTAAATTTTAGATAAGTTATTTAAGATAATTACTTGTATTGTCCAGTCATTTTAGAGGTAAAATTCATTAGTCACAATCATGTACTTGGTTATTATATCCCAATAATATTTTTATTCTGTACTCGTTTAATATTTTATAATTGAAAATACTTTTTGACATATCTTGTTAAGACGATTAAATTTTAAATAAGTTCTGAAATCAAAAATAAATTTAAGATTAGAAGTAGTATTTAAGATAATTACGTGTATTGTCTTATCATTTTAAAATTTAAAAGCTTAAATTTAATGGTAAAGCTGAAAAAAAAAACTATTAAATAGTTTCGAATTTTAAAGAATGTGATATCGATTTGTGATTCAAATTATGTATGCATGTCGGAAACAAATCCGTCCTTAATTAGTTTCAAGTTTATAAATATAGTGCTCAATATCGTGGATAAAGGAAAATTGAAAGAACTTAAAAGTTTCCACAAAGGGTAATCTACCTATAAAAAGTCAAAATCAAGATGTGAGTAAGTAGTTATTTCCTTAAAGAAAAGAGAAAAAATGGAAATTTAATAAAAGGAGATTTAAAATTTTTATTTGAGTGGCGGAAGAAAGGGGTTGCCATAAGAGGAAAGGTTTCAACGTAGTGGGTATGAAAGGATTCTCGTGCTTTTGTCTCATTTTGCGGCCAATTCCCACTGAATTTTCCAAATGAGGAATATCAACGACCCTGATTTTTTTGACATAGTTTTCCATAAACCTTTATTTTCTGAGTGGAATTCTTTTGACGGAGCCACTGCCAACTGACTGACAAGAGCACCTGTCTCCATTAAGGTTTCTCTCTCTCTCTCTCTCTCTCTTATCCCCACTTGATAATGTATTTTGGCTCTTTTCTCTTATTTACCGAACTACCCTTTTGTTAAATTAATTGATTTAATTTTAGAAAATTACAAAAATATCTCGAGTCTCTAGTGAAGTGCCTGATTTATTCTCTCTAATTTCATAGAAAACCAAAGTATTCATTAGATTAACAAAATAGTGCAAATTTCAACCGGCCGTCTAATTTGATCAAAATCAAGTAATTTTTTTTAAAGGGCATAGATACATTTAATTACCAAACACTATTAACTAACGCAAAACAATTTTTTTTAAATAAATAAATGCACAAAGCTTTTCTTCATTTCATCTTTTTTACTTTTGTAATAGTAATAAAATAAATTATTATTATGACAAAAAACAATAAGACATAAGATAATATCCAGTGATAACACAAAACTTTCTCCAATGAGTGCTCATAAATCATCTTAGGAAATAAAAGATAACGAATAGTTGTTCTCTTTGATGAGTATTTATAAATCCTCTTATTAGTAAGGTGTATAGAAGATAACCGAGAGCTTCAATTCTTCTTCATTCTAAATGAGTTCCAAAAGCACTAATTCCTCTCTGTTCCTAATGAGTTCTGAGAGCTCTAATTCCCCTATCTTCCCAATGAGTTCCAAGAGTCTTAAAAAATAATAATGACTCAATTTCATCTTTTACAAGTTTGATTTTCAAATGTAATTACTTTATATTGATTCATTATCTAAAAAGAAAATGCAAGAAAAATATTAGAGAAGAAGTGAATGTTAGAATTTATTTCCTGAAAGTGGTCCACATGTCAAAAGATTATGATTTAATTTAAAATAATAATAATAATAATTAAATTAATTAAACAAATAATAGGTGAGGTGGTAACTGCCATAAGTTTGTAGAACATAAAAAAAAAAAAAAACTGAGTGGATATTTTATATCTCATAACCACCCACTTACTTGATGAGAGTTAGTGGATAAAGTGTTTATAAAATAAACTGAGGATCCCTATCCTAGCCTGATAGAGAGATACGCTAAATTTTTAGCCTGTAAAAATCCATCTCTGATAAATCTCTCATAAAGAGGAATAAGATAGAAGATATGAGTTTTATCTACTGTTTGTCTTACTTAATCAACAATGGTTGGGGGTACGATCCTTGTCTTGTCTTAAAGATTTTTCAAACATGTGGTATCAGAGCAAACCTTCAGTCTTGTGTTTAGTATAGATCGTGTTTTTAATTTTCTCTATTGTTGATGATTTTACGTTAAAATTAGAGATGATATTTATCTTATATGTAAAAAAAAGCATGATATTCTATGCATTAGATTTTTTCTGTAGATATGCCATGCCATATCTGTCTTATAAAATTAATTTATTTTTATTTTGAGACATGGTATTACTGCATATATTTTGTTTGAATTTGGATGGTTATTTTTGTTTTAGCCATTTTCTAGTTTTAGCAATTATTAATTGAGAAATAAATAGAATTAGTTGTAAATTGTAATTGTCCATTTATTTTGCGCGACTGTTGTGGTTTTCTACTTGTTATTAAATGCTATGAATTTCAAATTGAGATTTAAATATATGGCACTAGTTGAGAATTTAATAGGATAAATATTATTAACAATTTATATCTATACGGCTATTGTTTTCTCTTAATTTAGTTTTGCCTTTCATACGTAGTCAAATGCTACATGTCTTATCATGGACGTATTATATTAAAACATATATAAAGTTTAATGATAAGAATATTAAGTCCATACGTTTTCTTTTATACGGTATATAGTTTGAGAATTTAACCATTTTATTCCTTGCAGCCGATTTTCTATAATTATATTTCCTATTATTCGGCTATTTTTTTTCTTGGGAAATTTTGAGAAGTCATCGTGAAACGCTTATTGCTATATGCATTGAATGCTATTATGGTCAGTTTTTTTTACATGTAATTAATTTTATTTTCATTTGGTTTATCTCTGTTACTTTTGGAAAAATAGCTAAAAATGGATAATAAAGCTCCTGGTTTGAATGACTGTTAATTGAGATAATGTTTTAAATCCATTAATATGGAAAACCAATTGCATGCATATATTTAAATGCTTTATTTGTGTACGGCTTCTGTTGGAATTTTTTTTTTGGGAAAGTCGTGTGTATAAGGATGATTAATAAATTATTATTATTATTATTATTATTATTATTTAAGCCATAATACGTGAAAAATCATGTTTGGAGTCCATTATACTTATGGAAAATCTGTTACCTTTTCTTTATTTAAAAAAAAAATGTATCCATATTTATATATATGAGTTTTATGTGTACTGATATCTATGTTCATTGAGATATGACTATTATCCATTGCTATGAATATATTTGAACAGATTTCTTTATGTACACATGTGAGAAATATACATTATTTTAAGTTTTGGAAATTAATTCATACGTCTATTATAAGTGTATTATATTTTAGTGTTTAGTTTCTCTGTTTCTAAATAAAAAGAGAATTATAATTCACACATAGAGAAAATATATGCGTATGTATAAGATAAAGAATCTGGAAGGTAGTTTTTAAAAAGCATAATATTATTTTACTGCTAATATATTATTACAGTACATATTATTCTCACTGTTAAATTTGCACATTAAGTTTTTAATATTTATGTTGTGTGCTTTAAAGAAACAGTAGAGTAATAAATTTAAGTTACATATTGGAATTATTTAGAGGATATGTGATATATATTATTTGCTAATTATTGTTTAAATATTATTATAGCTTTAAGAGTAGCCACAACATCTTAAGTTATAATAATATTTATAAGGTGTCAAATCATATATAGAACTATTTAAGTGATAATTAGGACAATTACCAATTAAGTAATTCATTAAAATAATTATTTGGCCCCATAGGGAGATAATTGTTTTAGTGAGCCTTTTAGAATAAAATTGTAAATAAGACATATAAAAATGAAATTTCCTATGCCCACAGGTATGGAAATCCTATTACTATTTGAGAGTCTTCATTTACTAATCTTGTAAATAAAGTGTATAAATTCAATGTATATTATACAACTTCTACCCATAGGAAGGTTTGAATTTGACATTGGTTGATTCAATATATAGTTTAATTTTATTCATAGCATTGATGTGTATGTAATTTTCATATGCAGTGGTTCCTAATATTTTCAATGACTCTTGTGTTCCAATTTTATATGGTGATAATTTTTCTGACTGGAAGAAGAAGATTTCTCTTACTTTGGGGTGACCTTGACTTAGCGCTTCTTGAGGATGAACTACCTGTACCCACGGAATCAAGGACGCTAAGTGACAGGGCTGCTTATCAATCATGGGAGCAATCCAATTGCCTTAGTCTCATGTTTATGAAGACTAATATAAGCAAGAGCATTAGGGGATCGATTCCTGAATGTAATAAGGCCAAGAACTTCATGAAGGCTGTTAAGGACCGAGTAAACTTGCATTGAGGAGTGTGGGACTGATTGTTAGGGAGAAAAATTTGTACGGCTTATTTTATGGCATATATGTAGCCAACTAGAGATATTTATGTTTTTATGAATCCTCAATTTATGAGAAAATAGGTAATTATTATTTATGAATATCATCTTAATTATATTTCAAATCAGATATTATCTAGTAAGTATTATAATATAAAAAATTATTATTATTATTATTAATTTTCTAATTAAAAGAGTTTCTTATTTATCAAACACTTCTTATATGCCTATAAATACATGATCTTCTTCTTAATTCTACATATATTCCATTATATTTTTCGCACACAATTTTTATTAAAATCTCTATAGCTATCCTCTTTATTCTCTTACATAGTTTAACTAATTTTTACTCTTTTGCAAGAGTATCAAAACTACATCTGGGTTTGATACTTGCAAAGAGTATGTAGACAATTACGAGTACAATCTAAAAAATAAACTATTTTGTACTAATGAATCATGAGTACAATATAAAAAATAAACTATTTTTTTATTTTTTCTAAATGCAGGATTACAAAAGGACTCTCTATAAATTCAATTACATATTTTAGAGTTTACAATCCTCTTTCCTATAACCTCTATATGCTATCACCTCTCTATGCTATTTTGGCCTTAGGGGTTAATATTTCTTTGTTTAGGAATATAGAGTTAGGTTTATTTTGTCATCTCATGATTTGTCAATCCAATGAGAGTTATTTTGTTGTTTGTTTCCGAAAATTAATAAGAGGAATGAATTGAGCATTTCCCTTAAACTCACGGAAAATTAGTGTAATTTTATACTATTTTTTCCTATATATTATTTTTATTTCCAAGAATACCCTTTTATAACACCAAACACAAATTTAAGGCAATCAATGGAAAGGTTACATACGGAAACGGCTTTCATTTTAGCTGCCAACCAGTCTGACTTAAACAAAAGACCTGGTCTTACGCAGCTAAAGCCACAAGGCACTAGAAAAGTTTTCATTTCTAATTAATGAATGCGGTTGGGTCTAAAATTTATTGGTACCCTAAAAGTTTAATAACACGCGATTTTTTTTTTTTGCCCTTTTCGGGTATTCTCGTAAAAGAACATCCATATTTATAGCAGAGAAAATTGAACCACAATGTGGCACAGCAATAATTCAATAAGTGGTCACCAAGCAGCCATGGCAGTACATTAATGTTGTACAGTGTCAAGTCTCCTCGTGCTTGGCCCACTATCATTTAGACTATATTAATGGAACTCAACTAATTATAAATATTTTTAGAAATATCTTTCTAATAGATACCTAGCTATTGTTGATACGAAAAAAAAACGAGTACAGCAGAATCTAATAAAAATCTAACGATTAGTACACAATATGCACATAATCTCAATAATAATAATAATAATAATAATAATAGTGATTCAATTTAGCCTAAATCAAATCATAAGCAATCCATAAAAATAAATAATTATCAAAATAATTATTTTGTACGTATTAACCAAAGAGAGAGAATAAAAAGTGCATGAGGTATTAACGACGTGCAAAATACTTTACCAGAGAGACAACTGGAGCATAATAAGAGATTATAAGAGATCTCTTTAGCTTTTTTGAATCTAGCTACTAGAAAGTCCAATTGGGCTAGCTCTTTTGAGTAATAATATAATGATAGATTTTCACTAAGTATTTCAACCTATAAATTCTTACTAAGCAAGAAAAATAAATAAAATTCACTCGTAACTACATTTAGATGGAAGAAAATCCTGATAAATGTATAAGCATAGGAATAATGAATATGTACTTCCGAACAAAATAAAGGGAAAATTCTACTGGAGAAGGATCTCCTCCTGATATAGTAGAAATCGAAAGGAACGAAGAAGACAAGGAAGAGGAAAAATAAGTATACAGAAAGACAAGTGGCTAGGGTTACACATATATGTTCTTTTTGTATTTTATTCGGTAGATTTTTTTCTTTCTCAAATACTCCTTCTACTACAAAAATTTTGATACGTGACATTTAAAAATGTCACTATTTAATAATTTTAGTGATATTTATGAAATTAGTAATATTTTCAATAAATATCAAAGATGTCTGTGACTAAAGGTCCTAATGACATTTGAATTTGAAATGTTTATTGCAATAAATCTCTTGTGTATATTATTTATGTATGCATGTCCCCTTCCTCAAGTTTAAAAGTTACGACGAGGAATGTGAAACAATATAATAAGATTTAAAACGGCCGATTTTACATTTCGACTGAATGAGGCTTTGACGTATTACTTTATCTTATTATAGCAATTGTTCAATTTTGCGCAAGTAGGAAAAAAAGACTAAGAGACGTTAATAATAAATTTATTCAACGCAATCTCAACTTGTCCGACCGTCTTTTTTTTTTTTTTTTTAACTTAATACTATTCCTAGGAGGGTCATTTTTGTAATTAAACAGATTCCACGTTGTGATCCTAGGAAGACTACAACGTATGTCCTTTGGAACAAGAGAAGAGGCACTTGGCAGTCCTCGTTCGGAACCTATATAAATCAAACACGTACACGTGACACTCTTCCTTCAAACAAGGATGACACTATGGTACATCCGATTGCACCGAAACTCGCCTTCCTATTGGGTTAATAGATTGGCGTAAAATTCATCAGGTGCTAAAACAGTTGGATCATTTATAATCTTTCTAATTTTTTCTTTTTGACTAAGCAGGTCTCACATACCAATTAAACAATCTTTGAATATCTTATTCATAAGATAGTACCCAGTAATCTGCTTAATTTCATTGAAAAATGAAGTTTACCATGCGATAAAAGAAAAGTAATTAATTAATGCAACTTTTTGTGGATAAATTTCTTAAATTCGAATCCATAAAGAAGAATAAAAACTAAATATCTTCTTTCGAGAAAAAAAAAGTACTAGATCTCAAAACTTTGAATTTTTTTCCCCCCAAATAAGGCATCTCAACTTCAAATTTATCAGAATATTATTCATTAAATACAAAAAAAAAATTGTGTGCATTATTTTATTTTAAGATGGTAAAATATTGTACATGGATCTCAACATTTCCAAGATTTGTGATATCTTTATTTTAACGGGTTATCTACAAAAAAGAAACTTAAAAGGTAGTCATTAGGCAAATCTAATCTTATTTTTTAATTTATACAAAATTATATCTTTATATTTCGAATATCTACACATTCGTAATTTTGTATCGTCGGTATATAAATTTACCAATAAATTTCTTACTAACATGAAATTGAAATTAAGAATATATTATTTTTATTAACTAATACAAAAATCTATTGAAAATGATTTAAAATAATTAACATAAATTACTCAATTTATATATAAAAATATAAATTTATAAAAAATTAAAATATAAAAATATAATTTTATACAAATAAAAAAAAACGTTAAAATTCTAAAAAATTCATATTTCAAGATATTTTTTTTTTACTAATTATTCCTTTTACACCTCTTTTTGAGGTCAATTTTAAGAGTTTCATTTCACAAGTTACAAACAATTCATCACCACAAGTTATATATAAAGTATATAACATGCAATATTAAAATTTTCTAGCAAGAAGTTATTAGATATTTTAATGGAGAGTAAATGCAATTATTTTTTAGCAGTAAAATTCCAAGGAAGTGAGAGGAAGTAGTTGGAAATTGAAGTTAATTACCTCGTGACTTTAGTGCAGGATTTATAGTCTTAGTACTCGATCTACACTGTGAACTAAAAGCTGATGGGACCCACGTATCCACGGAAGATCTTTGGTGGGCCCAAAATTAAAACCATGTATGATGAAAGTACAGAAGCTGGCCCTAGCTTTTTAGCAAACCGTCTAAGAACACGTCAGTCAACTTTTTTTAAGGAAAGGACAAATCCGTATGAATGACCTTTCATCGTCCGTTTCTTCGTCCTCTTCTACCCACGTCCTCAATAAGTTTATTTTATAAGAAAAAAAAAACTACAACATTTACCTTAAAAAATCATCTTATGTAAATGTACTTATCAAATTTAATAATTTTTTTGTTTGAAAATAACATTTACCTTAAAAAATCATCATATGTAAATGTACTTATCAATTTAGTATATTTTTTTTTTGATAAATATATCAATTTGGTATTTAGACTTTATGTTATAATTTTGTTGTTTTTTGAAATGACTTTATGTTATAATTTTATAAGTAGGCGATAGGTAGTTTTTATTTAGATTGAGAAAAATTAGATTACTCTATGAGTTTTGTTTTATTTCTCCATTTTTTTATATTTTTAAGAATTGGATGCTTTCAAGTTGAGTGAATTTTGTTTGTTCAAAGAAAAAAGTGGAATGAATATAATGATATATATTACTGTTGGTCAGTTGTTTCCATTATAGAACGGTTAAATCAAGCGCATGAATTATATCATAAAAAATGGTAAAAGGTACAATTTTCTTAATTGATTTCATTTTTTATATAAAAGAAAAATCAAGGTCTAGTTGTTAACAATACTTAATAAGGCATTTATTCCATTTAACTATAAACATTACTGGACATGTTGGATTGAGTATAGACGAATTATTATTGAACTTAAACTTCAGAATTGAAAATGAATGTGTTAACTGTTAGACTGAGGCTCTGATCAATGAGTAAATAACATATGATTGATACTACATAATATCATGTAAAACCCGATGTAATTTTCACAGCGTTGATAAATAAAAATTTTCAGCCATATAGACAATATAAGCTCTAAATCCAAGATTACATATCCCCCAATTGCTATATATACGTATCAAGGTACAACATGCGCAGATTCTGGTCTAAAATAAAACAAGAGAAAAGCCAAACTAACAAATTCCGTAAGTTTTGGGGAACACATATTTGTTCTCATATTTTTCTCTCTCTATCTATATATACACACATATATATCTTTCTAGTTGTGGAAAAAAAAAAAGGAAAAAAGAAAACCCCCAATTTCGGTTTTGATCAAATACGTAACAAAAACGTTGAATTTAATGACCTTTCCTGATAGGGGGGACCATGGCACATAATTAAACAAATTAAATAGAGAAAGGGTTGTTCATAAAGGAAAAAAAAAACTCCATTTATAGAATGGTCAACGTTGTCCAGCATGATATGTGATCAAAGCTGTGATATATACGTCCATTTTTGTAGTTTATTGCCCTATAACATATTGCCAACTCAATAGAAAAAAATAATTTAAATTTAAATTTAAATTTTATGCTATTTTCTTTTTTCTGTTTTTATTTTTTTTGGCTGAAATTAAATTGAATTTTACAACACTAAGAAACAAGCGCGTTTATTGGTGACTGACCGTCCAAAGTTGTTGAATGCCGCCAGCTATGCTACTCCACAGTCCAAATTGACAAGTCTTTTGTATGACATTATTATTATTAGCAAGTTTTGGAGTTACTCTTTTTCCTCAAACTTTTTACATAAATAGATCCATCCCTCCATCCTTATCAGCCTTTACCCCCTTTTTTTACGTACTTTAAGATTACAAGTACATCTCTTTATACACTTATAAAATAATTATTTCCATAATTAGATAATAGAATATAACTTGGTACATACAAAAAACATTTCTATTTATACTTCTCAAAACAATCACTTTCCATCTTCACCATTCTCAACTATAATTAACAGTTGATACTAAACATAGGACTATCTCATAAATCCTTATTATTATTATTATAAACTACATCTCCCCCTAAAGTCTTTAATTTTTTAATATTATAATCTATTTTTTTATTTTGGATTTTTTAGAGTTTTGAGTTTGTAACCCCCATCCAAAAAGAAGGGCAAGTGTAAGAGTTCCCTAACTTCACAGCTAACGCGTCCCCATCTCTTTCTTTTTAGCCTCATACTTCTCTCACAAAACCACATTCTTCATCTTCTTCTTCTTCATATACCTACACAGTCTTTCATCTCATCAACTCATTTGTATATTTTTTTCTTTAATTTTCTCTCATTTTCCTGTCTTTTCCAACTTTTTCTCATCTGATCCCTTTGTCATCGGACCCAACTGCCCTTTTTTATTTATTTATTTTTTTGTTTTTTTCCCCTTCTATTCTTATTTTTTGAATCCTCTGTTTAGTTTTATTTTACAGAGGTTCATCATTGATCCGAACTGGGTTTCGATTTTCTCGACTTCTTTAGCTAATTTTCTCGACATATCTAGGGAAAATCTCCGATTCCGGAACTGGGTTTTTGATTCCAACGTGTGGTAAGCCAATTCAACCATTTGGGAATTTCGATTGAGATCGAGAGAAAAACAAAAACAGAGGGAACAAAAAGGTTGATGCACATATAGACATATATATACCCACTTAAATTAGTTAGCGGAAATCTCTAAATTTGAAATATGTGGGATCTTAATGTTAACATCAATATTGGAGCCGATTCGACCCGCGAGAAGATTGAGGAGGTAGCTGAGATGGTCATAATGGAGGTCGAGAAGCTTCCGGAACGTTCCAGAGCCCAAATGGAAGATTCCGGCTCCACTGGCTCATCTGTCGTTAATGGCGAAATCGAAGCTCCGAGTAATACCACTCCTTCCAATGGCGCCTCCAGAGACGAAGACTCTTCCAATAACATCAACACCTCGTCTTCCCCCGCATTCGTATTCGACATATTGAAGAAAGAAGAGGACGGTCTCGCCGGCGCCGGCGCCGGAAAAGACTGGAATATCTCGGCCTCGGGGTTTGTCACGAGGTCGTTGTTTCCGGTTGCCGGTGACAATGGGGGGAGTCGTCGCCACGAAGCCGGTTCCGGCGGGTCGTCTTCGTCTTCGAGGTCTCAGTGGTTGAACCTGTCTTTCACGGGCTCCGGCGGCGGCGGCACCGGGCAGCTGCCTGCGGAGCTGGGAGTCTTGCAACAGAAACAACAGATGAAGAAGAGCCGACGGGGCCCGCGGTCACGGAGCTCGCAGTATCGGGGCGTTACGTTTTACCGGAGAACCGGCCGGTGGGAGTCCCATATTTGGTGCGTTTATATTAGGATGAAATATTTATCATTAAAATCAAAATAGCTTTTTAAGCTAATCATGATTATAATTAATGTTTTTAAGTATTATTCCCTAATCTTTGTTGACTAATCTCGCTTTCTTTTTTTGTTAAAATTTGTAGGGATTGTGGGAAGCAAGTATATTTAGGTACTTAATTTGGTTAATTATTTTCTTCTATTTAGTGGAAATGATTTCATGGTTAATTTCAAGATGAGCTTCTGGTTTACTTGATTTTCTTTTTATTTTTGGGTTTTTTTTTTTTTAGGTGGATTTGACACTGCTCATGCCGCAGCTAGGTAAGCTTATGAACGTATTTAATTTCTTTTTTAAAAAATAAAATAATGGTTTCAATTATGTTATAGCCAAAATTTGGTTAATCATTTCAGAGCTTATGATCGAGCTGCAATTAAGTTCCGGGGAGTTGATGCTGATATTAACTTTAATGTAAGCGATTACGAGGAAGATATGAAACAGGTGCGATTAATATGTATAAATGATACGGGAATGAAACAGCTTATAGACTTGTGAGAAATTTTTATTTCAATTTCTCGTATTTTAGCAAATAATTTATGTCGATTTCTTATATTTTTTTCTTCTGAATTTGGAATGTTTTTTCAGATGAGGAGTTTAAACAAAGAAGAATTTGTTCAAATACTTCGTCGACAGAGCACTGGATTTTCTCGAGGGAGCTCAAAATATAGAGGAGTAACTCTCCATAAATGTGGTCGATGGGAAGCTCGAATGGGACAATTCCTTGGGAAAAAGTGAGAACCATTAATCAATTAAATCACCTTTTTTATTTTTATGTTCTATTTATTTTGTAACTGAAGTGAAACATATTTGCAATTAACATTCTGGATCACTTTTATGAGTTTCTTTTAGCTATTAAGTGGCTGAGAAAATTTCAGTGTCACTTTGTACTTAATGGAGTGGCTAAAATTATGTATACAAAAGAAGGAATGCCTTAATGGGCACTTCCCTTTTGTATCTATAAAATCAATGATATTTCTTTGCAGGTATATTTATCTTGGGTTATTCGACAGCGAACTAGAGGCTGCAAGGTCCTCATTTGCGATCAATATATGAAGAATTCATTGTCCTGAATTGAAAGTTTTTATTCAAATACTCTGAAAAAAAAACTGGTTTTGGGGAGGCTTTAATCCAACAATTTCTATTTTTTTTGGGGGTCTAAATTCAGGGCTTATGACAAGGCAGCTCTCAAATGTAATGGAAGGGAAGCGGTTACCAACTTTGAGCATAGTACTTATCAAGGGGAGACTATGTTGGACTCCAATATTCAAGGTACTAATTAATAGTGATTTAGATTCGAGAAAGGTTAAATAGTTATAATAAAGCTTAAGCTAACTAATCATTTAGTACCATATGAGACTCATTGATCTTATTATAATAGAACTATTGTGAATTCGTAGATATAGAATCTGTCAAGTGTCAGGATTAAATCTTGTAAAGCTGCATAGCATTGTCCTTCGATTTTTCATTTTTTCTTTGGAGCCCTTTAGTAAGGGTCCCATTTACTAAATTCGTCACATTGAATTCTTTTGTTGTTGAAAATGCAGGGAGCGACCACAACCTTGATCTGAACCTTGGAATTTCTCCGCCGTCCGATGGTCCAAAAGGGAATGATTACTCTTTTGGAGATACTAGTCTTCATTGGAACCCTCGTGAAGTAGTCAATAGAATTAGACCGATGGTACATACAAATATACAATTTGAACAAACATGCCAATTTCAAAAATTTAATCTTTTCTTTGGGTAATGTTATATAGAAAATAACTTGGTTCACGTGTCATAATATATTAATTAAATTTAATGTAGATATATATATATATATATATTTTTTTTTTTCATTTTTACATATCATACTTAATTATTAACTATTATCTCCGAAACTACATCATTCAAGTTACAAATCTAGAAAAGAATGTCCTAATGTTTGATATTTTTCATTTTTTTTAATTTCCAACACAATAATTTTATAGCGCGTATTAATCCTTAGTACCATGACTTCACAGATTGATCTCCAATCATCCCCACATGTTCTAACTCCCAACCACAATACTTCAGCTACACGGAACATGTATCCTGGCTTCTTACCAAAACATGAGGTACTTTCTTTTGCATCATCATAGTTTCGTGTGTCCAAATCCTGCCCATTTTTTTTTTATTTTTAACTCATTCTATATGTACAGTGAAAAAAATTCATGTCAAAGACCTCTAGTCTGACATTAAAGCACTTATAGCTGATTATCTGAAACATTTTGGGTGACAGGTGATCAGGGCAATAACAGATCATCAACATCAAAATAGGATCGAAGGCGCCACTAATTCTTCGCCGGGATTTTTGAACTGGGCATGGAAAATTCATGGCAATGGTAGTAGTACTACTACTAGTAGTGTTACAGCTATGCCTGTTTTCTCCATTGCAGCATCATCACGATTCTCATCTTCCACAACTTTGGCTGCTCCATCAGCTACCAGTGCTATAAACCCACATACCAATTTTGTCCAAAATCTCTGCCTTAATCCTAGTTTGCCCATTGGCACGATTAAATCTGTCACAGACAATTTTCACTGCTCCCAAATTCGTAGGTCCTAAACATCAAACACCATGAGTGCAAGAAAGCAGTGCTCAAAAGAGTACCACTACCACACACACACACACACACACACACATATATATATATGTATTAGCATTAGTGATCTGTATTAATATTACTACTCCTCCATATAGAGATGTTTTTGCTTCGAATTTCTGTCGTAATATAACAATTATTTTTTTTTGATCACTGATTTTGTTTAACTGTAATGTACTAATAATATCTTTCCTCATTGTAATCTTTTGTATATAGGAGTTTTCCTCAAGCCTGAGGACTCTTTCTCAAGTGAATTAGTATAAATATTAATGTTATATTCCTTCGAACTATGATTGATAAGGACCACTCTCCTTTTTTTTTTTTTTAATTTATTTTTTTTGGTAGAGCTGATCTTTATCTATTTCATATTATATGTCCCACACTCCCACTAAAGTAACTATCATTTATGAATGTCGTGTTATGTCTAGAAAGCGAAATAGATAAGGATAAAAGTAGTAAAATTACGAAGTACATAATAAAACGGAAAAAGGAAGAAGATTTATTTTGCATGACATGAACGGGAGGGAACAAATAAATAGGACCAATTGTTTGCATGTCCCTTCATTCAAAGGATTGAAAACATATCTCTCTCTCTCTCTCCCTCTCTTTCACAAAATAAATAAATACCGCATTATCTTAAAAAAAATCTGAAAATATACAGTTAACGTTTTTTTAAATTACTTTTTAAAGATTTTAAAGGCAAAGTTTGGGAAACTAACATATTTCGAAGTTTATGGTGTGACAAACAGTAAGACAGAAAAATCAAGAGAGGTTTGAGTTGGCAGCAAATAACATCATTATTTTCTTGCTTGGAAACTACAAACTAATCTAGCAATTAGTTGGGCCGTAACGAGTGAAAGTTCATAGTCAGTGATAAAAAAATCTATATTATTTTATTTTTTTGAAGTGAAAAGGAACTTATTTACTTTGACAGATTTCTCAAAAATTTCATTATTTTTAACTGCCTGCTATTGACGGAAAAAAAATGATATCTACTTCTCTAAAAATTTCATATTCTTCTTCTCTATACAAATTTTCTCTCTCAATTTCTACCCAACAGAGCGAGATCTTTTGTTGATCTCTCACTCCAATAAGATTAATTCCCCAGTTTGTCGTTTTTTTAATTGGAAGAGTTTTGTTCCCATTTATTAATTTCTATGGAAATTGCGCGATATCATAATCTAGATCTACGTAGATTCGATTTTTCTATGATAAAGTTCTAATTGTATAATTTTTTGATTCACGAGTGCATCTTATTTATATCTCGTGCACTTTTAAATTTTTTTTTTTTTTCAAATCAATCGAATACAACAATTTCATCTATTACTTACTGTTATACATGTTGTACTTGTAATATGATCATTATTCGAACGAGTGAAACATTTTATTTCAAAAAGAAAAAAGAAATTGTCTGCTACTAAAAATTTAAAAACTTGAAATTGAATTTTGCTTTCAGTGCCATGTTGAGTTAACCTCAACCATGCCCAAGTTGTAGATACACGCGGAATTGGTGGTTGGGGTTTCCAGGTCAACATTTAAACTTAACCCCGTACGCATGCATGCCCTTAATCATTTTAACGTTGGTTAGATTTGATTTTGTTTTCTCGTGTTCATTCTTATAAAGATGATGTTGATAGCTTGTCGCCCAGTTATATATAGATCTGTTTTTGTGACCACAAGAATTTATTTTAGTTTATTTATTATTTTCTGCTTAAATATGTGGCAATGAATTCCAATCAGGCCCTACCCAGAAATTCTTTATGACATAGGTTTTTTTGTATAGATCTTAGCTTTAGCAGTGAAATCATTATTATGGTAAGTCGGATTATTAATTATATATTCCATGGTAATATAATTTGGATCTTCAACCATCCAATTCCAATAACAATAACGTAATTCAAATGGCTGGGAAAAAAAAAGAATAACTTAATTTTCCAAAAAAAAAAGAAGACGTTTTGATCAACTATAATTATGGGTTATCATTATTTGTGATAAAATCTATTGTATGGGTTGTGTGAGCGATTGTGAGTCTTAATATATGATTGGTGCGAGATCATTCAGTTTCAAGTTATGAACGTTATATGCATCACTAACGGTGATAATTATACATACTAAGTTTTAAGCAACGATAAATTCATATATCAAATTCGAGATACACAGATTATAACTAAGAACATCTTCTACATGCTATTACTGAGTATTATATAATAATGTCTGATTGATTGAAAAAGGAAGAGTATATATATTTAGTATTTTCTATAATTTTACATTTTTGCATTCAAATAACACCAATATACTACCACATGAGTATTTTCTATAGTTTTTCATTTTTACATACCATAACACCAATATTGTTATTATTTACAAGGAAACTTGATCATAACTAGTTGGATTGGACTAAGTGCGAAAACCCAATTCCTTTACAGTCCATAGCAGAGAATACCCTCTGGCACATTCAATAAAGAATTAAGTGCATTAAATCTTTCTTTTGGATAAATGAAAAAAAAAAAATTTCTTAAAGTACATTAAAAATCTATTGCAGATTCTCATTCAGAATGCTCCTATATCGTAATAATAATAATAATAATAATAATTCTATCAACTACCATACAACCACAATAATTAAAGACATCTTCACTGTTTAAATAAAACGAAGCCTTTCTAAAACATGTGTATTTTCCGGTGTTAAAAGACTGTTCTTTATTATGACTCGGTATGTTATCTCATAATCATTAATTCTATAAACTAACACTTCGAATTGGAGTTATTAACATACGAGGGGGTTATGTAGTATATATGAATTAGTTTGACTGTTATGCTACATTTACCACGCAAGTTTACTTTGGTCATAAATGTTTATATAATGTTGTTCCTAGCCAGAAGGATCCTAAAGTAATTAAAGAGTAATCTTTACGTATCCATGAAGGCTAGAAATAATTTCTGAAAAATACGGTACAATTGCTACCGATTATGCACTTCTTTCGAAGCAAATATGGATACCTTATGGGCCTTTGGGCCAAGAAAAATATAGAATATGTTCGAGAAAACGACATAAATTTGTGACTTTTGCATATTTTTTTTAAAATGACAATAATAACTTCTTGACCATAAAACAAATCCTAAATAATGATATTTTTCAAGGACATGAAGCTTTTGACTTATGCTTAAAAAATCTTTGACACTTCTAAAAATATCATTTTTAGAAAAATGTACAAAATAGTCATTTTGGCCTAAGTTAGTCCTATCCATGTCATTTTCTCAATATGTCCATATGAGCTCTTGCCCCCAAAAAATTAGGGAATTTGACATGAATAGTAATAATATGGACTGAAATGATATTTTTAGAAATATTTTAAAAACTAATTTTTCTAGTATTGTCCCACAGTTTTGAACTAACGTCACACAATTTATGACTATTGATTAATCTTAAAAAATTTATAATTTTATGACCACAAATTGTGTGACTCCTAGTGACCCCTGTCACACACTATTAGAAAAGTCATTTTTTGAAATACTACTTAAAAATTATCATTTTTAGTTCAAATAACTGCTAGTGAGGACCATTTCCCAAAGGATTAGGCATATCTATTTATCATGCCCTTGAGGCCTTTAGGAAATTTTCAAAGTCATTATAACATATTCGTTTTTTTAATGTATTTTAATTTATGTTCGAGAAACTCCATTTTAATGGCCCTAATTTGGAAAATACGCCGTTTCCAATGTTTCAATGGAAAAATTGTCTTTAGACCAAACTACAAATATTGTGTTAAAACA
This sequence comes from Parasponia andersonii, assembly GCA_002914805.1. Lineage (NCBI taxonomy): Eukaryota > Viridiplantae > Streptophyta > Magnoliopsida > Rosales > Cannabaceae > Trema > Trema andersonii. The sequence goes on from JXTB01000351.1 coordinate 148,321, forward strand.
TAAAACATAAAACATCATCAAAAGCGTTGGGCGCATTTTGATGCTTCCTAGTCCACAAAAACGTATTTTTTGTGAAGAAACATTGAAAGATACACATTCATCGTTAGTGGTATTATGAGGCATATATATGTAATGGAGTTTTTGTTTATATCCGTGTATATACGTTAATATATGTATGTGAATATACGCTTAGGATGAGTTTATCGGTCCATATGTACAAATCAATATACTTAGGTTCGTTTGATATGCAAAATAGGGTAAGATATAATTAGACTATTTTAAAAGATTGTGGTTTGGATAAGATAAGATAAGATTATAGTCCAATCCTATTCCATGTTTGATATATTATTTTTTGTTAGGATATGATTAGCACGTGTATTTTGTAGTTTTAACTAAATAAAAATTTTAAGGTTTCATTAATTAGAAAAATATCACTTTTAAAAATTAATTTAGAAAAATACTATTTTAAAACCTAATTTCATAAAAATATTATTTTAAGAAACTTATTTACAATAATACCACTTTAAAAAGTATTTTTTTGAAAATACCACTTTTAAGAAAATATTTTGAAAAATACGATTTTTAAAAATTTTGGAAAAAACTCACTTTGTATGAGTTATTTGCAAAAATACGACTTCTAAAAAATATTTCGAAAACTACCATTGCTGGTTCTACCACTTTTAAAAGAATTTCGAAAATACTACTTTTGAAGTTTAATTTTGAAAAGTACAATTTTTTTACTACTTCAAAAATATTCTATTATTTTTAATCAAATTCTTAATCCTTTTTAATCCCAAATTCTTAAGAGGATAAAATTATCCAATTCTAGGATTATTATTTTTAGACTAGATTATTTTAATCCAATCTAATCTCTCTCATATGTATGTATCAAACATAGGATTAATTTAATTAAATCTAATCCCGTTTTTATTCTGTATTCCAAACGATATCTTAGTATTTTAATGTACTAATTTACTCTTTTAGTCTATCTCTTATATTAATTGATATATTGAAACATAAACTAAAATTATTAAATGGACATTTTTATAATGAAGTATCCAAAATGTACCTCCACCCTAATTTCTTGTTTATTCAACTTAGCTCAAGGAAAATTGAAGATGGTGAAAACTCACCGCCAATGAGTAGCCAACGGCTGTCCATAGAGTTGTAAAAGCAAGGCTACAAATGACTCATAGCTTGCCATGGGTATTCGAACATGATTTAACTATATACTTATTTAAAGATGGACAGATGGGAGTGTGCTATGTGTACAAGTAGCTATAATTACTGTTGTAATTGTGGGCAGCTAAATCGAGTTAGTGAGTTTAATTATCCACAATTAAATATAATGGATAGTTTTTTTTTTATATTCAAAAGAAATTATTCATTGGATCAACATCTAATAACCTACTACTCTAGGTGATTAGGTGAACATTATGAGAGGACAAGTTGTACAAGGCCAAAGAGCTACTATATAAAGCTTCTAGGATCATTTTTTAAGAAAATTAGGTAAGAAATCTAAGAAAAGAGCAATATTAAAGTGCAGAGTTGAGAAAAATCAATGTTATTGTTACTATAGAGAAGTTTAGATGGTAAAACTGTGCTTCTACAAAGGTTTACACAGGAGGTACAAGATCTGGTTAATCACAATGAAAATGTCACGATCAAAATTCTAAGGTCGTAACTTTTAATAATTTTTAGTTGAAATATTGATAAACAATATTTTTCTAAAATTTTAGAAAATTGAGTACTAGAGGTTTAAAATTATACTTCTCACAAATAAATAAAATTCAAGTTAAGGAAATTTCTCATTAATATAAATTTTCAAGAAAATATTCCATTTAAAGTTTGGAGGAATTCAAATTGATTAATTTAGAAACATTTTTAAATTCATAACATTTAGAGAAATGAGTCAAATTAAAACCTTAGGTCCATTGTTCAAATAATCTACATAAAATCATTTGTGTTTCTAAGTACTCAAGTTAATAATAATATCATCCTCATACATCACTTAGTAAATATACTATTATTAGCTAAATAAATTTGATTCAGAAAGAAAAATGATACAGAGTACGAACCAACCAATAAAGATGTGGGAAATGACACACATATGCCAAATAACTTTGACAAGTCACTAAAATAATTTTCCTAAAATAAATCAACACCTGAAAGTGAGAATAAATAAGGGGAGTGAGCACGTGAATGCTTAGTAGAGAATCAATTACAAGTTTTTATATGTAAGAAAATATACTCACGTTGAAGGTCCTGCATGGTTAGTATTCCATTCCAAACCATTGTAAAATATCCATCAAAACTAGTACATATTTATTCAAGCCAACATATAACTATGTATGCAATTATGATGTCCGAGGTGTCCTAGTAGATCACTCGTAAGTCTGAGCTACCTAAAGAGGCGTCGTAAGTCCGATCACTCTATGTGGGCATCATAAGTCCATCGGCCGCGTAAGTATGTGAGTATATGCAAATGCTATATGAATGACAGAATAAAGATATGCATCATTTCCATAAAATCTCAAAATAACATGCAGTATTCTTTAATTAAATCACTTTTAATCCTCAAAACTGAGTTCTCAAACCATTTTGGATTTTCTAAAAATTTCGGCATTATAACAGCTATTTTTTTTAATCAAAATCCAAAAATTCAATTTCCTGCAGAAAATAATCCAAAATAATATATATGACACGCCAACTAGTGTAACGTGTCTCCCAGACAATTTATATATCAAATCAAGTCAAAAATGAATATAAACATAATTTTTATAGATTATTTTACGAAATTCTATATTTATTGAAATTATGTAAAATTCATAAATTAAATTAATTTTAGAATCAAGTAATCAAATCCCTATCTCGAATTAGTAGTTATAACGAGATGGCGACACTAGAAAAGTCATCTATTGATCAGCTAGTTGTTCAGACGGTCGTTTCCGGATCGTGTCACGTTCACTTAAAAAGTTGATTTTTCAAACGGAGCCTTAGATTGAGAAATGGCTATCACCACTGAATTTAGAGCACTCAAAAATATTTGGTTAGATATAAATTTTATCGAAAATGGGTTTCGGTATAGGACCAGCCCGTGGCACGCAAAATGGTGCAATTCATGAGCTTTTTTCTCAAGTTTTGTGCCACTTCAGAAAATAATAATATTTTATATCAAAATTCATGTCCTGAAATCACTGAGTCCAAATTCGAAATCAGAACTCAGTTTTGAGGTCCCTAGAATTAAATGGGCTCAAAAATCCAAAAATTATAAAAATATCACTTTTGGAAAATAACTAGAAAAATACCATTTTTTCAATTCGAAAATTAACTCACTCTCAAACTCCGTTTCAACACTTCAAAACCATAAGTTTTCTTATTTCAACCTCCTTTTTCACAGGTAAAATATCTCAATTCTAAAATAATTATGAAAATACCACAAAAATTAAATATTATAAAATTTCTATAGTGACGAGATTTTCACCAGAGCTGAGTTAGAGGTCTTGGATAGTCGGAAAAAATCGGCGACGTCGAGACAAGTGCAACGGTCCTAGAGTTGAGACGAATGGACCTCGGATGGCGAAACGGAGGCCGAAAAACTGACGTAGTGGCAGAACTTTCAAGTGGCCAGATTTCTGTCCTCCGGTGACGGAATGAGGCGGCAACAGCTGCCGCTGCTTCGTCGGTGGTTAGGCGAGGGTGCGGGATGACGCGTCGGGCGGTACAGTGGTCGGAAAAACTTCGGATGAGCAGTACAATGGGGATGAGATTTCGAAAAATGGTCGGGAGCTTCGTGGGAGAAAGAAAGAGAACTTGAGGGATTAATAGGCAGTTTTTGAAAACTATAGATAGTGAGACACGTGTCAGTCTCTGGTTTGACCGAATAATTTTTTGAAATTCTACTTTGGCCATAAATTCAAAAGATTATTTCACTTTAGTCCCTTTCTTATTTATTTTTAAGTCCTCAATTTTAATTTTTCTCCATTTTTGCCCCAACGTACCTGGATCTTATATTGTCCAGATTCAACTCCAATAATTTAAAATTAAATATTTCAGATTTTTTAAAAATTAAATCTGAAGTAAAAAAATTACCAGAATGCCCTTTTCACCAAAATTACTTATTTATCCTTAAAAATTTTTAGATTTTACAGAAAATAAGTTACAGAAATAAGGTTAATATTTAGTTATTTTCAGTTGTGATGTGACATCAAGAATGATGTGTTACTAGATATGTTAGCTAAATAGATTCCGCTGAATCCCAATAGGAGTCTTAGTATAAGACGAGACTTGGCATGTGTGAATATTAGATGCACATTTGGTAATAAGTGATAAAGTAAAAATATGACTAAGTAAGGTCGCTGAGTCACGCTAGGTGTGTTGGCATAAAACAAGATTGTGCTTATATAATACTGATGTGAATGTAGATATGCAGATGAATAACTCAGATACATAATTGACTTTTAGATATTAGCAAATAGTAAAACCAAGCATTTTTCTAGTTAGATTTTCTGGAGGCGATGTTAACATGCTTTCAAATGAATAAACACAAGTAAAATTCAGCTAGACATGTGATATTTGGCCAAAGTTTCAGGTGAAGATAATATAATAAATTAAATAAGCAATATAAATATGACAACAAGCAAGCATTAATTTTCTCTGGGTTAAATTTCCAAGTCGAAATGGCTATATTTCAGACAAGAATAGAAAATAATAACGAACTGCTCATGAGATGGAAATAATCCAAGTAAAGCCGTGCTTCTTATTTAAACCTATTATTATCCTCCTTTCAGTTGAATAACTTGTGAACTTTGTATTTTATATTGCTATTCTTCTTCTCATTTCAAACAATGAACTGACAATGAACATGTGATTCTAAATGCTCGTATATATTTTCAATTGAGTCTTGGTGCTTTATATATTAGCTCAAGATGCTCTTGCAACATGTTTTTATCATGATGCTTGTCTCGTTTGCTGGGCTAGTAGACCCGCGGGTGTTGATCAAATTGAGAATTTCTCGTGATTTAATTAATTCCACTTAAACGTGATTGTGGGCAGTTAAATCCCCTAACTCGGGTTAACTTCCCATAATTACTATATTTACTGCAGGTAACTGGACATGTGGCTCTTCCCTTACCATTTATTTGGAAGAATGGTAGCTTCACGATGATGATTACAGACATGTCTCCAATCTTGTGCTATTGGGTCTTCTTAGGACACGTGTTTGCCTCTGATTTAGAGGTGAATTTTTCACCATCTTCAATAATAAGTCCATATAAGAAGCCATCTTCACTTGAATTATATTACTATCCTAAGACAATTCATTCAATATATTTCTCCATTCTACAGGTGTGCCAAAAAAAAAAAAAAACTCCTATAAAGCCTGAATAACCTGACTAATCTGAATAAAAAGTAAACTGAGTTGAAATCGAGTTAATAGATGCTAACCCAAAATTACAGTGGTCCGGTTAGACAGTTATTACAACTCACTCAATGTAACTTTAATTGACCAAATTATGTTTATTTTTAGGTTTTTAAATTTATTTTTAGATATATATTATATAAAAGTCAAAAAATTAAGAGATAAAATTATGTTTGAAAATCTTAACGCGGGTTTGCCCGTCCAACACTAAAATTGGTTGGATTACAAACCCATATTGCCATGATTGAGCAGATTTTAGGTTTCAAAAATACAACAAAAAATTTTATAAGGTGGGTTGGGGGTGGTGTAATCCACCTAACCTAACTAATGGTCAACCCTTATTTTATCATTATTTTTAGTTATATTTGCAATTCCTATCTAAAATTCAGGCATTCCTACCCGAAAAATCTAAAGAAGGACATAAATATCAGTGACAAGGAAATATTGATACTTTAAAAAAAGCTAGAAAAAAATATTGATATCGGTAAAAATTTTAGAAAAAATAGAAGTTATTGAAAATTTTATTGAAAACAAAGAAAAATTTGGAGAAAGTATATTATAATTAATACCATAAAAAATTACTATATTTATTGGAAATACATGAATATGTTACATGAATTGAGTAGAAAAATAGATTAAAATTAAAGAAATAGGTATAAATAGTCGCCATAGAATAATTCAAAATGAGTCATATATATTTTAGTGTCCTTGCTAATGAAGCTCAACAAATCTCGAACTTCTTTGCTTCGGAAGTATTGGAATATACCTTAGAAAGTAGTTTTTTTTGCTAGGTATTTAAAATAATATTTATTGGATTTAAGTGTTATCTATTTGGTGTTAATAAATTCCTTACTATGTCCCAATTATATATATGTAATGTTTATATTTTTTACCATGCAAATGCCTAAAATTTCCATGACTGATAATAGGTAACAAAGAATTATTTGTGTAAAGTATTCACATGTGAGAGACTAAATTAAAAGTTCACGTATTGTAAATAAAGATGAAATATTTTATTTTACTACAGAATGTTATATTGTCTATCTCAACAGGATTAATGAAGTCTCCAATTATCGAAGTATCTGACTTTAGATAAAAATACTAATGCGTTATAAGAAAGTTGTAAGTGCATTGAACTGGACTAAGTGAAAATAGAATTTATATAAAGTTGAGTGCCATAACTCAATATTCTATTTTTCACTAATCTAGTACTATTGGAAAATTATCTTACTCTTAGTAATTGTCAGACTATCTTTCATGAGTTTTACCTTTTTGACTTACTAAAGCATTAGTTCTGATTATTTGGTCCAAATTTCGATATCTTAGAAGATGAGATTTGTGAATTGACAAGAATACCTTTAATGATTTTGGATACCATGAATATAATATTACTTTGAGTTTTTTTCAAGGACTTGGATAATAAAAACTATGCGACCAGTATTCACTTTATGAATTTGATTGTATTTGTATGGACATTTATAAATACCGATAGTCAATTATTATTCATTAGATGAAAAGTGACAACTAAAATTTAAATGTGTACTAGAGGAATATTACGATAATTTCATCTAACAAGTACGACATTACATCGGGGGTATATCTATAGATATAATAGATGCTAAATGGATCAAGTTAATTAATATTATTAATCAGCTTCACAAAAGAATATAACATTTAGTCTAAGAGTGCAATATTGTACTTATAGTGGAGTGCCCCAATATTAATGGACAAAGCTTAGTCATAATTCAGTTATAATTAAAATTTAATTATCACTATGCGTAATTGACCCATTAGAGCTTAGATTACTTTGATCCATAAAGCCCTCTGTCTAGCTCGCACATAGCCCAATACTAATTGAATGGTCAGCTGAATGTAATAAACCTAATAGGGTTTATATCTCTATAATAAAATAAGAGAAAAGTTCTCTAGTCTCTGTGCAATAGTAGCATGCCATACACAGTCCATTGACCATAGATTTCGTGTAATATAGAAAAAAAAGAGAGAATCGAACCATCATAGGAAAAATCCTATACTCATTCATGGCCGTCGAGGGAGAGATAATCATGATCATAGACATGCAATCAAGGAAAAAGATTATCATATTTTGAATTGTTTTTCTCATCTCTCACTAGGAATCAAAAAAGAGTCCACACACCAGATCATTCAACAGACTTTAGAGAATAGATAGGAAGACTCAATGATTGTGAAGCATTTTTAAATTTTATCTAAACCAAGATCTATGAATTGGTTTATATTAGATTAACGATCCTATATTTATTTATTTTTTGTAAAGATTCAAGAAAAAATTTAAAATACCAATTCCTCTATGTTCTTGATTTTTTTTTACAAAACTGTGGTATTCATTTTCGGTAAAAATTATTTTTTGAAATAGTTTTTGGAATTTTCAACAAGGAGTGTTATTCATTCAATTTAAAGTACAATCCTATGTCTCATATGAAGTTCAAGTCCCTAGTATTTCGCTTCTCCTGTATTTCTTAGGGCTAGGTGCCTTCACCTTAATTAGATTATAACGACTCATCACCGAATAGAGTTGAAGCGAGTGCTTTCTTCACACTCCAATGTCTTCATTCAACCTGTTGAAAACACTTTGGAACTAATCCCTCAGGGAGTGAATCTCTTTTTTCAACCTAAGCTTTGGGTTACCATCCCCGAGACTAGCCTGGAAGCATGTAAAAACACTAAGAAAAAATTGTCTTTTACTAGTGAAATTTTTGTAAAATTTTTTGTCACAAATAATCATAAATTTGTCGGTAAAATTTTTTTGTAACGAAAATATTTTGTCACTATCTATCTCCTCTCTAAAAACCTGCAGTAAATAGTCTAACGACGAAAAAAAAAGTCGTTGCTAATAACTACAACTATTAATGACGTCTTTTATCACATCAAATGTACAAAATATTGCAGTAAAAAATTACAATGAGAGACCAAATTGGTTGCCATTACACTTATTTGCGAAGATATTATAAGATAAATGTTATCGTAGAAACTAAAAGAATCATCGCTAAATTTGCAATTGTACCTTATTGATGTTCTTGTCGTGACAACTTTTTTCGTCCTTAATACTTTATTTTCACCATTAATATTATTAAGATAATAATTAATAATTATGGATTATCAATTACTATATAGACTAAATACTAACTGAATTCCAATAAAAGATACAAAATAATTTGATATAAACTCATAATTTTATTAAAAGTAAGCTCACATAAAAGATGACACAAAAATAATATATTTAATTTGGTATCATACAAAACTAACAAAGATTATGTCTAACTTGTTAACATGAAAGCGGTGTCTAGTTTACTAATATAAGAGAAAACTATAACATGAAAGCTGTAAAAATTCAAATTTGTCAAGGGTATTTTAGTACTTTTCTTTTCAAAAAAAATATTTTAATTAAGTGATGGGACTCACTTTTGATTTTTAAATGCACTATTTTCCCTTAATTCTCTCTCTACCCGACAACTCTCTCTCTCTCTCTCTTTCTTTCTTTTTCTTTTTCCTTTTCCTTTTCTTTTTCTCCTTCTTCTTCTTCTTCGTAAACTTAAAAAAAAACCAGCTACCATCACAGACGGCAAGCTGAAGCTTCTCCTCCACGACCAGCGTCGATTCTTTCTGGCAAATTAGCTCCGATAATCCGATTTCTAAGTTTATTTCGGCGTTTTACAAATAAATTTGTGGCATAAATACCATTATTTTTGTGATGTTATTTTTATGGCCGTAAAAATTTTATGAGGTGGAAGAAAAGATTGAATCATTAATGAATATGGTGGCATTATTTTAAATTGAAAAATGTGATATTTTTCTAATTCAAGAAGAAAAGTGATATTTTTGTAAAACTAAATAATGTTGGACTAGAGTCTATTACTATCCAGATTCGGGCCTTGGGCTGAGCTTTGAAATCTGTCATTTCTAAAATAAATATGCGAAAATGATATTTTTACAAATAATCAGCAAAGTCGATATTTTTTTCAAATATTTTCGAAAGTGACATTTTTAAATAATTATGTGATAATGATACTTTCTGAAATATTTCAGAAAAGTTATATTTATTTAAATAAACAACAAAGATGATATTTTTCTAAATACTTTGAAAAATAGACATTTTCATATTAATTCTGAAAAGAGACATTTTTGTAATTCTCGGATTTAGAGCCTGTTCAATGCTCGGAATTTCAAAATTGATTTTTGATTTTAAATTTAGATTTAATGAGATTGAGAAACGAATTTTGATATATAATATTTCTATATTTCAAATTGACACAAATTCTGAGGTTCGTGGATAGTCTCGTTTTGCGAGCCGTGGGCCTGGGTCCGGTATGAGCTCGAATTGGTCAAACTATATATCTAACCAAGTATTTTTGGGTGCTCTGAATTCAGTGGTGAGGTTTGTTTCACGATCTGAAGTTTCGATTGAAAATCGAGTTTTCAAACCTATCGATTAAAGGCTCGAAAATGATGCCCGACCTTCCAAACGATACCCAAATGACGTCAAACTTTCTCCATAGCTCCGTAGCACTATTTGGATACTCAATTGAGGCAGGGATTCAATTACCTAGTTTTATACATGATTTAATTTAAAATTTACATTATGACTATGTTGTGAAAAATCGTGAATTAAATATTTTAATGAACTGTTAGAAAATTTTGGATTATTCTGGAATTGAACTGTGTGACTTCTATACATGTTTATAAAATCGTGATCTTGGGTGATTTAGCAGATTTCCTACCCAAGGTATATTAAATTCTAGAATAATATCAAACGGAGTTTTAAAGCATTGTTTGGTTATATTCTGCATGGTTATTATTATTATTATATATATATATATATATATATATATATCTTATTACATATTGTACATACCATAGGATCACACATGAGATGCATCTTAGGCATCACGGTGTTGTAGTAGGCAGACTAGTACACTCGTCTTGGTGAGAACCCGTAAACCCGCGCAGGATTTTTCTGATTATTCCCATTCGGTAGGTGTAGGCTTACAGTTGCCCCTCCGCTTTGGTAAGCTAGATATATGAGTGTCCCTACAGTTTTCGGGGATAGTTATCAGGTAAAGAGTATTTAGTACCCGTAGTACAAGTTACTCTAGTTTGTGATGAGAGGGTGTGAGCTCATGGGATGCTTTGATTTATGATATGTACAAATGTATATTTCTGGTTTTAGTTTTGAATATGTGACTACTTTGGATATTAATTATTTTATACCTGGTTTATAAATGGATTTTAGAAAAGGTATTAACTATGCAGGTTTAGTAAAATTTGCATCAATTCAAAAAAAAAAGAAAAAAAAAGTAATTGAATTTCTACTGAGCATTTACATGCTCACCCTTCTACTTCCTCTCATTTTTAGGTGTCGATTTATTTTGTATAATTATTCTGGTGGCCTGGCAAGCATACTTAGCATATGCTCGCAGTTCCAATCATTTTCATTGGTTGGTTTGTACTCTGTATCAATTACCATTTTCTAAGTTAAAATTTATTTAACCAATAGTTATATTTACTGAGTAGATGTATGAGGATGATTTTTGTTATTAAATCGAGTACTTAGAAAATAAAATGATTTTATATAAATTATTTGAACATTGGGCCTAGGGTTTTAATTTGAACTATTTTATTAAACTTCATGAATTAATAAAAATTTTTAAACTAGTTAATTAGGATTTTCTCTCATCTTAAAATGAAAAATTTACTTGGAAATTTAAAACTGGTAGATAATATCATAATTTTTTTAAAAAATTTGTCAAATCTTGTAATTTACTTATTTTTAAGGACTAGACTTAAATTTCAAGTACTTAAATTTTTCTGAAATTTTAGAAACTACTATTTATCAATATATTCACTGAAAATTATTAAAAGTCGCAACCTTAGATTTTCGGTCGTGATAAAAGCGGTGTCTAGTTTACTAATATAAGTGAGAACTAAGTATATAGACCAAATAGTAATGTTACTATATAGCTAATACATAATTCAAAACGAGGGTGATCATCATGTGCGCTGCAGGAAAGTCTGGGAACACCTTATTTTTTCAAACTCAATCTCTTGCTCCAATCAAGATTGAATCTGAAATGAAGCCTCCGAAGAATTAGAAGTAGAGGCTTTATGTGCATTGAACACTATTTATACTTGATAAAGGATTAGCAGCTGTTGAAGCTATGGAACAAGGAATCCAGAAATATTAATTATTCAATTTTAAATTTGAAAAACTCAAAAGAGAGCAAAATCTTTGAATTTAGCGAGGGAGGTTTGGATTGAATATAATCCTATTTCTTTTCCTTTTCCTTCAAATTCTCATAAACCAAACAATATGGCCAACAAAATGAAGCTAAATATATAATAATTACAGAGAGAACCAAGGGCTTTCTCAACACAAAATTAGAGAGAGAAAGAGAAAGAAAGAGAGAGGAACCAAAACGATAATCACAAAAAGAACAAGTAGATTTTTCAACATAAAACCGAAGTGAGAAGGAAATTAAAATTAGGGGAGAGAATAAAGAAGTACTCAAAAATGGTGATGCAGAGGTAAGAGAAAGCACAAAGCGAAATGAGGACAAGGCTCAGCGTAATGTTTTAAATATCTTATATTTAGCGGGAAGGTATGTTATATACTATTAGTGGACAATTTCTAATTTAATTTCGACATGGATACTGCGTAAATTTGGCAGCAAATAGTACTTGTGTAAATTTAGGACAAACAACAGTAATGAAATTACAAAAACAAATTTGTCACTGATTTTCCTATTATTAGTGACAAAATTTATTGTGAATTTCGTCACAAATATGAAACTATTTACGACAATTTACTAGATTCCTCACCAATAAAATTGAAGCATATTTTCATTCAAAAAAAAAAAAAAATTGAAGCATATCTACATTGGAGAGAATTTATTATTAGTGTTAAATTTAATTATTAGCGACAAATTATTTTCGCCACAAATACTTTGTTATATTATCCCACCTCACGATGAACATCATCGATCATGTTTACAAATTTTGTCGTAAATAATGAGTATCAATGACAATTTTAATTTTTTCGCTAAAAAATTTCGCCACAAAAAAACCTATTTTCTTGTAGTAAGGCTCATGCATTCAATAAGTTGTTTAAAATAATACTTATTGTTAAAAAATATATAGTGTAATATATTTATCGAGATGGTAAAAATATACTAGAATCTTAACCTCAACAAAGATTGCACATAGTGTTCGAAGATGTGGCTAATCAAGGTAAAAATAAGATCAGAAGATAACGTTAATATTTGGTCGTGCATTGATATTTTGTTAAATATATTTACTGAGTAAGTTCCTTGAATTACACAAAGGTGTTAGTATAAGATGGGATTTAATATGCATCAGTGATGAGTTCACAACTGAGCGTGAGTAAATAAAATTAGAATATTTGATGATGTTGCTAAGTAAGTTCCGTTGAAATATACTAGGTGTGCCGACATAAGATTAAGACGGGGATTTAGCATACGGAGTTCATATGTGAATGTACGACTAAATAATTGTGTGAGTAGATAAATTAAATGAATAATTGGCTCGAAGATAAATGAATAATAAACCGACCATTTTAGTGCCTAGGCCATCTATAGGCAGTAATATTTACTCTTTAAACGATCAAGATAAAATATATAATAAGATTCAGATGTGAACATATATATGAATGATTTAAGTGAATAATTAATGCAAACGTAAATAAATAATAGAATTGACTATTTTGGTGTGACTACAGAGATACTAATATGCTTTCAGATGAATAAATATATATAAGATTCAGTTGGTTACACAATATTCGGCTGAAACGTTAGATTATAAAGACAATATGATAAATGAAATAATCAATATAAATATGAGAATAAGTAAAGTATTGGTTTCCTTTTGATTTTTCTAGGTGGGAGTACCTGAACTTCAGATAGGAGTCACAATAGAATTAAAAATAATGACAAAATAACATAGTGTATTGAATGAATTGCTAGGAAATGGTAATTATATAATAATTCAGATGAAGCCGTGTTTTTTTGTATAAACCTGTTGTTATCCTTTATTCAACTGACTACGTACTTTATTATTGCTCTTCTCTTAAATTTTCCCACCTCCAGTGGAATGAAGTGAATTTCATGAGAACATCTATGAATGAATATGAATCTTAATTAAGTGAGGAACGAATGACGAATGATACAACATATACCCATAAGTTCTATTTATAGCTGCTTCTAAGGTCTTATAACTTGAGCTTTCACGATAAGCACCTAGGGGCCTAAGCTCATAAGTCCACAGGCATTGGTCCAATGAGGGATTTTTACTTAAAATTATTACTCGTTCAAACATTCTTAAAAAAAGTACTCTACGAATTCCCAGCATTGACATTATTACCAACTCCGAAATTCCTAGAAGAAACTAATACTTGTTTATTTTTAGAAATTTATAATGCTTATTTTCTTTACCTGATATTGATATTACCTACTGAATTCTATTTCTCATTTAATACACATTGTTACGGCTTGGCCTTGCCTTCAGAATGGTTAGGATTTATTATTCATTTATATTCAAATCAATTATTTACTTAAATTATTCATCTATGCACTCACTTACCCATATATTCACACATTTTATACGCTAAATCTTATTTTAATGCAGCACGCTTGGTGTAATTCAGTTGAACTTACTTAGCAATATTCCTATCTTATTCACTCACCTTCAGCTCTGCACCCAAAACTTACACGTGCTGAATCCCATTTATGCTAGAATACCTAGTGTAACTCGGCAGAACTTACTCAGGAAATGTATCTGACCACTCGTCACTGTACAACTGAATACTCATCTTCGAGTCTTATTTTCACCTTGATTAGGTAGACTCGCACACCACGTCCAATCTTTGTAGAGGTTAAGAATCCAAACATGTCTTTTCTCTCTATAAAAATATATTTCCTAATTTTCCCATCTCACTCACGTCATGCTTATCAAAATCACACCACATCTGGAAATGTTTTATGGGTAGTTATTTAAGAAGGATAACACTTTAGTACTATTTTTGTATCAAATTTTTAATACCTTACATGATTTGTTATTATTTAATTGATGGTAACGTTTAATTTATTTGCAGTAAATTTTAACATACTAATTAGATAGTGATAATTTACATGTTATATGTGTTGTATAAAAAATTTGATACAAAAATTGTGATATACTAATTAGATAGTGATAATTTACATGTTATATGTGTTGTATAAAAAATTTGATACAAAAATGGTGATATATAGTAGTATCCTATTTAAAAAATAAGCTTCGCAAAATAATGGTGTGATTTTGATAGGTATAGGACAAGCAGCATATCTCAATCCATCTCATTGCATGTACATCTTGGGTGTTTTATTGTTTGTTTTTGTTTTAATATATTTAAGAATACCTAATATTTATGGTTTTTTGTATTTATAATTAGTGTCAATAGATAAAAAAACGGCCTACTTCCGGGGAAAAAAACGGTCATGTTTCTTTTATTTTAAATCTTTTAAGAAACTTCTTTTAAATGAACTTTTAAGAAATTAAACACCAATTGGCTTTGTGAAAATGAGAACGGAAACTCTATTGTATGCCTCATGATAACCGTAATTTGATAAATGTCTTTCCAATGTTTCTCCACAAATTCTTTTATATATGGACTGAGAAAGACTAAGATGCCTCCAATGATTTTGATGATTTCATGGATATACATGATTTTTTTTTAATATAATGGGAGTATTTTCTAGAAAAACATCAAAATGTGATACTTTCCGATTTACGCTATCAATAGAGAATATTTAACACACTTCTTTATAGTAAACATGTTTGTGATTTATTAAAAATATAAGATCTAACCGAAGAAACCGATAGGTCGTTTAGCACACAGCGAAAACGTGGTTAAAATGACATGTTGTTTAATTAGTGGAAGAGAGAAAATTTTTGAAAATACGATTAATAGCTTCAACTAATGACAACAAAATTACGTATTAAATTATAGGATTAATAGCATTACTCCTCTCCAACCTATTACTATTTTGATGTATTAGTCTTCAACTTTTTTTTTTGGTGGCATTTAAGTACTAAACGTTTCTCTTTTTAGCATCATTGATTCTTTTGGTATATTCTATCTAAGATTCTATTAAAATTCATTTGAATGAGAGAAATTTTACACCATTGATATTGATTTTTCAAATTTTTAACAATTTGGTCCATTCTTTTTTTTGCTATTCATATTTCTGATTAATAATATTGCATCTGCCAATCTTTCGAAAAATTAAAATTCTAAAAAATTAATTTTCTGGAAAATTGACAGATGCAATTACATAAAGAAATGAATATCTAATGGAAAACTATAAAACTTTTCAAGCTTATTTGCTGCAAATAATTAATTACTTTTTAGAATAATCATTCATAATTATATGAATATTTAATAGATATGGTAAATTTTCAGTCAAATTTGATTTGTATAAAAGTGTATATGTGAAATTTTTTTAGTTTTAAAAATGATAAAAAAATTATTTTTTGTTCATAAAGTTATTATAGTTTGACATAAACTAAAGTTTATTAGTATAATTTTTTTTTATTGTTTGAATTTGGTTTTTAAATGAACTATTTATTTTATACCCGTCTTTGAATTTTAATTTTATATAATATTAAATGCAATATTGTTAATCGGAAATATGAATACCAAAAAAAAAATTGGGGACTAAATTTTTAAACAATTAAAAAATCGAGATCAATGGTATAAAATTTCTCTCATTCAAATAAATTTTAATAGAATCTTAGATAGAATATGCCAAAAAGACCGATAGTGCTGACAAAAGAAGCGTTTAGTACTTAAATGCTACAAAAAATAAGTTGAAGATCAATATGCCAAAGTGGTATTAGGTTGGAACCAATAGTATCATCAATCCTAAATTATATAGGACATCTAGTAGTGATGACGGAGACAAACTATTACAGAGAATTACATGATGTTACTACTAATCTCGCAATACTGTTAGTAGAAACAATTGTTTCAGGCTATCAATAAACAAAGCCTTGTTTGGGATTCTAGAAGCTCTTTTCAAATTTTAAAAAGTAATTATATATAAAGAGAGAGATATTTAGTAAGTTAATACTTTAGTCAACAGATTTTAAAAATACTGTGTCACCATTATTTCAATCAGAATTTGAGAAGTAGAGTAATAATTATTTTTACAAAGCTAATTCTAGTAGTATAATACAAATTTCTTAAAATGTCAATCTTAATTTTCGTTTTAAATAATCTTTTCCTAGTGTGAAAGCATAAGTCGCCTTATATTGGGGTTTTGTACCACTTGATTCTATATGTGTATAGATTATACTTATTTTCTTTATTTTTTGTGGTTGTTCGTATTTATGTTTTTATATTTGAGACTTTTGTGCCCAGATCTGGAAGATTTTATGTAGTTTAATATCGATTCTCAAAAGAGATCAATTGAAGTATCAGTCGGAAGAACCAACTTTGATGGTGGGGGATGGTTTTGAAGAGTGAGAAGGCATCCTTCATAAAGCTTTAGTTATATCCCATGTTGGGTTTTATATTTCCTCCTTCCTGATATATCTTAATTAGTCGAATAATAGATTGGCAATGATCCAAAAATATCAAAGTTCAGTGTAAGTACTATTTAAGTTAAAAATTGAGGACTAAAATGGTATAAAATAATAAGCCACAAGCTATTAAGGATTAATTATATTTAGAATTAGAGAAATAAGTAATCTAATTTTAAATGGGATTAAACGTATAAAATTTAAATTTAATAAGAAAAATTAAGAACTAATTGATTTAATAGATAAATATTATATATATAATTGTAAAGATTTTTTTTTTCCCCAAAAATTCAGGGGAGAATTTGCCCTCCTTGTCTTAACGTGACTCTGTTACCGTTTGAGCTCATACCTGCGAAAACTCAACAGCTCATGACCCATACAAAAGCGAGCTCATACCTGCGAAAGCTCAACAGCTCATGACTCATACAAAAACGAGAGCTCAAAAGTGGGTATTTGAGAGCTCCAGACTTTATATCTGTGATTGAAGTTAAGTTACTATCATTGCACAACCGAGTTATTAAATATATATGCTACTAAGTGTCAATACAACGTGTAATTACCACCGAAAAAACCTGATTTTTATAAGGGTAATAGAGTTATTTTTCAACATAATGGTATTTTGGTAAATAACCATTTTCAAAATATTAAAATAAATATCTGGATAATTTAATTGGGGCCTACAATTTTCTACTTTTGCATAAAAACTCCTAATTTTCTTTTTCTTCTTCCCTAGGGTCCCTGAGTCTCTCTTTTTCACTCTCTCACGGCTTCTCTCCTTAAAACTCACTGTCGGCATTGAATTGGGACCTCAGCTTTGAGTAGCAACCTCCCGATATCTGAACGACACCACACTGCCGGTCTCCGGCGACTGCAGCGCAGCGCAGGCGCGAGAGGGGAGACTGCGAAGTCGCGGCTCCGCACGGCCAAAATCGGTGCTGCTGCCGCCGTGTGCCGCCACAACCTGCCCAGATTTTCTCCTAGCTTTGAATCCGAGAGATGCCAGCCATGGATTGCTAGAAAATTGGCTCCGGTGAGTGTTTAACTGTTATTGACCACTTTTGTAACCAAAAATATGATATTTTTATAATTGTTTTCGAAAAGTTCAATGTTTGGTTTGTGAGAAAATTTGGATTTAAAAGTTTGTATTTTTGCAAATATTTTCAAAAATAATATTTTTGTAATTATTTTGTAAAATAATTATTTATGCCATAAAAGTTATATGATGTAAAAGAGGAGTTTGAAACAGGAACAAATATAATTATTTTGTATTAAAGTGATATCCAGAAACATGTTAGATTTCGAATTAAAAAAGTTGACTTTTATCTAATTATATTTTAAAAGTGGTATTTTTGTAACGTTTGAATTTGTGAGCCCACTTAATGTTTGGAATCTCGAAACTAAATTCTAAATTCCTATTTGAACTCAGTGAGATCGAGAGACAAATTTTGATATAAAATATGACTATGTTTCGAAGTGGCATGAAAATCAAAATTTCGTGGCTCGTGAATAGTACTAGAGGTTGAGTCTCATACCGGGACCCATTTTTGATAAACTATACATCTAATCTAATATTTTAAGTTGCTCTGAATTTAATGGTGACCTCTGTTTCTCCATTCGAGGCTTCGCCACTTTTTCAAGTGGACTTATCGAGATCCTGAAACGGCCATTCGAATATACAAGTGACCAACGAGAGATTCTTCAAGTGTTATTAGCTTGGTATTATTACCATATTGATTTAGGAATTTAATTACCTAGTTTAATATTTATTTTGCTTTATAATTGCATTATAATTATTTTGTGAAAAATTGTGAATTTTACGATTATTGATAAATTGTTGAAACATATTGGATTATACTGGGATTAGATTGTATGGATTTTTATACTTATTTTTATATTGTGATTATGAGGTAAAATAGCGGTGTACTGCCCATGTTATAGTTAGTCCCAAGATAATGCCAAGTGAGATTTTGAAGCACGACTTGAGTCATGAATACATGACTATTATGAACGGTTACATATCCTACATACCATAGGATCACATACTTAAGTTCCATTATTGCATCATGGTACTTTAGAACACTGGCGAATTACTGCACTATTAGGTGAAAACCTAGGCCTCTGCACATGTTTTTGGTTGATGTACCTACAGATAGTGTTAGGATACTAGGCATTTTTACTACAGAAGTATTACAGCACCATGATAGGAGGATGAGAGCTCACTCATATACATTGGTTGATTTATGTATGTACAATTATATGGTATTTGTTTTAGTTTTGAATATGTGATTATTTTAGATATCAATTATTTTATAAACTCAGTTTATAAATAAATTTGGAAAAGGTATTAACCATACAGATTTGGTAAAAATTGTATCTATTCAAAAATGTATTTGAATTTCTACTGAGCATATTAATGCTCACCCTCTACTTCTCCTACTTTCAGATATTTAACTATCTGAAGTAGTTATCTTGATGGATAGATAACCTGTGTAACTTATGTATGCAGTTTTACTCTTAATCTTTGGTAGGTGTTCATACTTTGTTGTCTTTCTTCTTTCTTCAATTATATAGCCAAGATTAGTAAATCTACTAAGTGGATATATGATGACGGCTTTGTTGTTAATTCGAGAACTTAAAACTTCAAGTGATTTCATTTAAATTAATTTAGATATTGGACTAAAGTTTATAATTAAACTCAAATTACTAAAATTTATGATTTTTCAAATGAGATTACTGGTAATGTTCTTAAACTCCAATGGGTATTTTTATTGAGTAATTAAAAATTAATAAAAGTTTGAAATATTGTAGAATTAGTAATGATCAGAGGACCAGAACGAAAATATCTAATATTTAAGCAATCTTGAATTTTGTAAAATTAATATTTTATTTTATTTTTACCTAAAATTACTAAAAGTCATGACTTTGGATTTTTGGTCGTAACAACCACGATTTTTAGCCACGTCCTCTCGAGAAAATAGCTTAGCACTTTCCATTATGTCATTACTAATGTCCCCCTCGAGAAAGTAGCGAAGTACTTCACCACTCAACCACGCACGAAGCAAGGACGAGATGTGTACACAATGGTTACCATGGCCTCATCTGGGACTACTTTTAACTTTTAAAATTAGTTAGAGAAAAAAGAGAAGAGAGAGGTGTTTGATAAATCACTATTTTTGGTCTGCAGATTTTGAAAGTTACTGTGTAACTACTATTTTAAATAGAATTTAAGAAACATGATATGAGTTAACTTTTAAAATTGATTCTACTTCTGTAATATAATTTGTTTAAAATTTTATTTTATAGTATATATAATTTATAATTTACTAAATATTTAGATACTAGTTTTAAATTATACAATAGTTTTGTAAATTAAATTTACCAAATGCTTAAATCTTTTTTCTCACCGTTGCTTTTTACTCACAATACAACTATAATGGGCTATAGCATACCTATAGTACATTACAGCAATGCCAAATTGGCTCCATGGCATATCTAGAAATATTCGCTTCAATATCATGGAGGATAAGTCTCTCAAGCATGCAAATACTCAGCCAATTATTTTACGATTCTGATTTAAGCATAGGAAGTGCTTCAGCCGAAACCACACTTGTGTTCCAAGCTTTTCTCTATTTTGCAGGCACTAAGAATGACCAGAGTCCATATTCTCTAATGAGAATTGACGAAAATTGACATTAACAAGTATTGTTACTATATTATCTTAACATGAAAGCTAGCATGACGTTCCCGTTAGTTTTTATATCATTATGTGAGGTTACTAAGGTGATTTCAAAAATTCTAGAGCAACCTAATTATAACATTCACAAACACAATGGAAAAGCATCGGACCAGCTAACTCGTAAACATAAAGCATTAGCTCCTTCAAAATAAATAAATCAGAAAAGGATAAGCAAATATTTTTCGACATTGGGCTAGATACACAGATGGAAGAGATCCCTCATAAAAGTCTTCCAAACCATGTTTCGTTCTCTATATTTTACTTAGTGTTTACATTGCAAGATTAAATAAGATGAGAACCCAAAAAAAATAAAGAAAACAAAAAATTAGAAAAAATAACAAGAATTTTTTATGATTTAGCTTTTGATGTTTCTTGACGTATTTCCTAATTGCTCCTATCATGATCGAAAATTCAAAACCGTGTCTTTTAGTAATTTTGAGAGTAAATAAAGATGAATAAAGAATTTACAAAATTTCAGAAGAGACCAAATATTTGGATTTTCTATTCTAGTCCAAAAATCATTAGAAATTCAGTATTAAAAGGGGTTCCCCTTTACTTTAGTTTATTAAGGAAGAAACATCAATTAAGATTCAAGAAAATATAATTAAGTCATTTTAAAACTTGGCTTAATAAACTTTAGTATTGAATAAGTGAATTTCATAAATATCAAATCTGAATGTCTAAAAATTAATTTACAGAATTAGTCATAATTTCAAGTACGTAAAATTTTAAAAATATGCTCCTTAGGAACCATAGTATCCCATTTATACACTAAATCTTTAAATAATAGTAAAGACATTCTCGTACATGAACTTACAAGATACAATAAACTTAGTTAAATAGTTAGACATAAAGAAAGAATAGGACAAATTATAGGGACCAACCGAGGGAGAGGAATATGACCGTAAGCGTAAGCCAAGTAACTTGCCTAGCTATTGAGACAACTAACTTGAATGAACAATCATATAAAAAGGAGGAAAGTAGGAGAGGTGAGCTCAAATTGAAACTCAGTAGAAAAACTGTTACATCATTTAAAAATCATTTTAGGGATGAAGAGTCTATGCGTAGTTAGTTTAATCCAAAACATCTTTGCAAAACCATATATATATACATATAAACATTTCTAAAACTGATAGTCTTTATATGTATATACGTATAAATATATATAGGTTACTAATCCAGTAGGTATTTTTTTTTACCTATGTATAGGTATTTTTTTTAGCTATTGGATCATCATCTAATGGTAATCCAATAGTTATAATGATGGGCATGAAAGATATGTATCATTAGTGCTATTTCTCTCTTTTACTTTTTAATATAAAAATATCCAGGATAAATTTTAATTGACCAAAACGATACCTATATATAAGTGAAAAAAATACCTACTAGATTAGTGCCTATATATATATATATATAAAAGCATAATATCCAAAATCAATTAGTCTACTAACAAATAACACAAATCCATCCATACCTATGAGTTTACCACCTCTCATCAATAGAAACCAGAATGTTGGCACTATACGTGTCATATAGCTTGCCTGACACCTAGTCCATTCCCGAATGAGACACCTATGTATTACCAACCAAACCTGAAGGGGCAATCACATTATCTATGCCTGCTAAATAGGAAGGTAATCAGAAGAAAAATATCACACATTGTCAATAGGGCTGTAGTACAACACTTTAAAACCCCATAATACTAACTTGGTGTTAGGAATATGCCTTAGAAAATAGTTTCTTTGTTTGGCATTTTAAACAATATTTATTGGATTGGAGTGTTATCTATTTATTATTAATAAATTCTATATTATGTCCCAATAATATACATGTGAAGTTTATGTTTTCTATTATACAAACGTCTAAAAGTTTCCATGACTAATAATGAGTAATAAATAATTGTTTATGTGAAGTGTTCATATGTGGGAGACTAAATTATTTATTTCATTATGTTTAAATTAAAAGTTCGCATTCTGCAAATAAAGATAGAATACTTTATTTTGTCATAGAATATAGTGTTGTCTATTTCAACGGGATTGATGAAGTCTCTAATCATCGAAGTGTCTGACTTCAGATAGAAACACTAGTGCGTTATAAGAAAGTTATAAGTGCATTGAACTGGACCAAGTGAAAATAGAATTTGAGGTTAAGTGTCATAACTCAATATTCTATCTTTCACTAATATAGCACTATTGTAAGATTACCTTAATCCTAGTGGTTGTCGGACTTGCTTTCATAAGTTTTATCTTTTTGACTTACTAAAGGACTAGTTCCGATTATATGGTTCGAACTTCGGTATCTTGGAAGATAAGATTTGTGAATTGACGAGAACGCCTTTCATGATTTGGACACTATGCATATAATGTCACTTTGAGTTTTTTCAAAGACTTGGATAATTAAAAACCAGGTGCTAGGTATTCAGTTTGTGAATTTGACTGTGCTTGTATGGGCAATTATAAACACCGTGGTCAATTATTATCCATTAGATGAAAAATAGCAACTCAAAGGTAAATATGTACTAGAGGGGTAATACAGTAATTTTACCTCACTAGTACGGCATTGCATCGGGGGTATATTTGCAGGTATAGTATATGATAAATGGATTAAGTTAATTAAAGTGTTAATTAGTTTCACCAAAAATATATGACATTTAGTTTAGGAGTGCAATATTGGGCCTATGGTGGAGTGCCCCAATATTAATGGATATGGCCCAGTCATAATTAAGAGTTAATTATGATTATGGGTAGTTGGTCCATTAGAGCTTAGACTATCTGGATCTATAAGGTCCCCTGTCTAGCTGACACATAGCCTAATAACTAATTGAATAATTAGCTGAGCCCAATAAGCCCATTAGGGTTTACATCTCTTTAAATACTTAAGAGAAAAGTTCTCCTAAGTCACTCTAAGGGTTGTACACACCACTTATGCATAGTAACTGTGCATTTTCGTGTAACAGAGAGAAAAAGAGAGAATTGGAGAGACGAGCCACCGCGGGAGAAGTCCCGTGTTCATTTATGGTCGCTAAGGGAGAGATACCCATGGTTGTAGATGTGCACTCAAGGAGAAGGAATATCGTCTTTCGGATCGTTCGCTTATCTCTCTTTGGGAATCAAGAAGGTGTCCACACACCGGATCATTTAACAGGCTCTAGAGAATAGATGAGAAGGCTCAATAGTTGTGAAGCGCTTCCAGGTTTTATCTAAACCAAGATCCATGAATAGATTTATGTTAGATCAACGATCCTATGTTTTTTTTTTTGTAAAATTTCAAGAAAATTTTAAAATACCTATTTTGCTGCGTTATTGATTTGTTTACAAAACTACGAAAATCATTTTCGGTAAAATAATTTTTCGAAATTTATTTTTCAGAATTTCCAGCACTTGGTACTCATGTGTTATTCTCTCACATGTGTACTATGAACTGATGTGTAGAAATAACTATGCAATAATTTAAGTTTAAATGATACTTTGGTTTTTAATAAAATGGTTAATTAAATTTTATAGAAAAGTGGGCAGCATAATAGCTCTATTTAAATATATCCAAAAATAACCTACACTCAGAAAAATCCCAGAGCAATACAATATATATCCTATAATCAAATTCCATCACAAATATTCAAATTATTTAAAAATCACATTTATCATCATATGTTGTAGAATATAAGTTTTAATAAAAATCGATATAAAACGGAGGTAACCGAATCCTTACATCACTAGAATAGCGATACCATGCTATTAGAATCTTAAAGTACTATTAGACGATCATTCGGAGGGTCAGGAACCAATTCTAAACCCTCGATCGTTCTGTTGGGAAAAACTAACTCCTTAACGGATCTTTAAATCAATAAATAGACCTTATTACTAAATTTTTAGCACCCAAAATAGCTATGTTAGACATTAAATTCGTCTAATTTGGATCTGGGTTGAAGTTGGACCTGTGGCACACAAAATGAGGCAAAATCTAAGTCGTTAGATATTGTTTTTCATGCTGGTCACCAAACATAGTCAATATATATATATATATCAATCTTTACCATTTCATAAGTACATTCCAAAAATGACATCAAAAATAAAATCTAACGGTCCGTTCAAAAAGTCAAACCTAAGCTCAAATAACTCAAAAATGACAACTTTTAATTCAAGTAAAATGGGGTCATGAAATATATACCTTGATGATCCTTACGACGGGATGAATCCAATGCTCAGTTTGAGATCAAATATTCGCCAGTAACCGAAAAAGTCCTTGGCATCTCGAGCTTCTTGCTAGTGTTTGGCAGCTCTACCGGCTGTAGCGTGGGCGGCAGTGTGCGGCTAGTGGCGTAGCGAAGTCACGCTGGTAGTCCCCGTGGCCAGATAAGGGTCGGATGACAGTGCCTGGGGTGGTTGCTCCTTCGGTGGCTTCTACAGGAGGGAGAAGGGAGAGAATGGGGGAGGAAGAGAGAGTAGGACGATGAAGAAGAAATGATCCATGTGACCATTTGTATGACATTATGTAATTTTTCCAAAATTACATTTTGGCCTATTAACTTTCAAATTCATTACAATCTAGTCCCTCCAAAAATTGCATTTTAATCTATACTTCTTGAAACTTTTTCAATTTAGTCCTTCTCATATGAGGTCCGAAAATTAACAAAATGATCACCTTCCCTCTTAAAAATGCGGGATTTTCCATTCTTCCTCTCATTATAAGAATTTCATCCCGAAATTCAATTACAAACCAGGAGTGTGAGCAAGATTGTATGAAATAGCAACCAGAATTGTAGTGAACACTTGACTATGGAAATTAAGAGTATTAAACAAAACACTAGTTAATGAAAGATGTGAAAACAGAAACTCCTCACTTGGCACTAAAATCCCGCCAACATATCGACCCGCATAATAGTATAGGTAAGGATGCATATAAAGAGATAAAAGAATCATAAGATGGCTTATTAATAGGTACAAGAATCTCAATACCAATGGTTGGAAACGATAACCTCAAGTATGTGAGTAATCCAAAAGATAATGATAATAACTATGGCTAGAAGCCGAGAACACAAGACTTCGAACACTGATTGTAAGGTACTAAACTAGAATAACAGACCAATGTCAGACATGGAAATACTGTCCTCCTAATCATACCAAATCAATAATATCCTGGGACATACCCATTTGTTTCCAACTAGAATTCGGTCCTAGATAATTTCCTAGTCAATGACTGTAACAAAAGTCTCTTTTCAAGTGCTGAACATAATCAAATAGAGTTTAAGATGAAGAACAAGAATCCTTGTATTACATCACACAAGATAAACGAGTAGAGATCAAAGGTGATAAAGAGAGTTTAATGGTACACAACTATTTTCCATTCTCTGATTAGAGTGAGGAATAATACTAAACACAATCCATTTCTAGTCAAATACGAGACTAGAATACCCAAACTGGAAATCACCAATACAAAACATTAGTACAAATTTTAATTCCAAATGCAAGTATCCAACCCATGACAAACTTCAAAAGCATTTCAAATCTTTCATCCAATATAAAATCTCATCAAAGAAAACCAAAGTAAATGCTAATCCAAAGATTCTACAAGTCCTTGATATAAAGAAGAACTCCATGGACACAATCCAATGTCCTAGAAATATATGTATAACAACTAAAATCAACACTTAATGTCCCAGAAATAAGGTTCTAATAGGATAAGCTATTTGGTACCATCTTTGAGTCACGCCTATCTCCTCTATAACCTCTTTTCAATTTCAATTAAAATAATTTTGAAAACATTGAATGTGGAAAGTGTTGGGGCTTAGGAATACTATACTAGTTCACAATATAGTTTTTTCCTAGCCAAAGATACATCAAACTTGAACTTTCAGTACCCACTTATGATATAAAAGTAGAGTCCAATGACTCTTAAAGTAAAATCTATGCGTAATCTCATTCCAGTTATTATCAGTCATACAATAATAACCATGGCATATATAATTTAAACTAAATAGGAGATTTATATTCAACTCAGTATCAATATTTAGTAAAAATTTTATTCCATACATATATGATAAAAGTCCCTAGTAGTCATAAGCATCAACCTAAAGTTGAGTGATACATAATAACTATTTATTAAAACCAATATGGAATGCATAAAAAAGACACTGGTTTGTTCCTTATAATCAATTAAATGGACTTTTATTATGTAATCCCCACTTACTTAGTAAAATAATAAATGATGCCATATTTAAATCACCATGGTCAATTTTTCTTTCAAAACTAATAAAATATTTGAGCTCAATTCAAATCATAACTAAATACAATGATATGTTTTTTTTTGTAGAATTCTAAAATATTTTCCAAAGTAATTAAACAAATTTCTGAAAAAGTTTGAAAGTTCATACTGTTTTTTTTTAAGGAAATGTTTGATTAATTTTTGGAAATATTAGAGCGGGGAAAGAAACACTAATCCTTATTTAACCCTTCAAAATAAATATTAAAAGTTTATGGAGATTTATACTAGGTATAACTAACTAATTAATATATACATATGCTCCATGAATTGGAAAGCTACAATCTAATTTTCAAGAAGAATATCATACACTAATATGCACAACTCAAAACCTATCAAATATAAAATCAAGGCATATAACTCAATATCCTTTATCGACTAGAAAATCTAAATTTCATTCTCTTCTCAAGTTTTTCCAATAGTAGAGAGATCAGTCAAAACCAATAATACAATGCCCAAAGTGTAATTAAAACAAAATCAGCACAATCTCAATGCAACTTTGTTCACACCGTAAAGATCAAGTTAGCAAAAATCACAATGACTAACAATCCAAAAAATATCAAGGGACCATATATTAACTAATAAGATAAACCACATTGAAGCAAATTTAGAAGAAATGAGCGAATTTGGACCACTGAACGCACAAGGACCAAGTGACAAGCTCCCAAATTCTAAACCAAAAATTCCGAATAAAATATTTTCACTCAATAAGGATTTTTGTAATGCAAGAAATTATATCAAGTTTCTATTCTCTAAGCAATATATTCTAGAGAAAATCACAGTTATAAATCTTCATACACAAGCGTGAAGTCAAAGACTTTCCTCTAAAATCATTTTCAATCTACACCAAAATTTACCGAGTAGTTGAACTTGTAAATATTTTTATTCAAAACTTTTCTTAAGGAACTTATATCTATTCTTTTCAAGTAAACTTGTGAATCAATTTATGAAAGTATTCATTTGATCTTAAATCAAGTCTTAAGTGGTAATTGAAGAATGTTTAGTAATCTACTAAGTCTAAATTTAGAAAAGGTACTTGAAAAGTTTGATTTATATATATACATTTATAAAAATAAACTACTTTAGTCTAGAGGTCTTTCAAATCAATATTTTCAAACATAAAACAAAATCTTACTAATATACAAATAGATTGGTGGCTTCGTAAAATTTAGTCTCAAAGTAGCATATAAGTTTAAAACAATACTTCCTTTGATGAAGTGTATTACTTTTACCCAACCAATGCTCAAGTTTAAAATATTCATGATCTCTTTGAAAACAAACATATCACTTTGATCAAACATAAAAGTCTACGTCATTCAAAATATTAATTGTCAACTTGGCCTTTCTAAAAGTTCCAAAACTAAATAACTCGGTTTTAAATCTAACCAAACTCTTAACAATACAAGAATTCTCATTCAAAGAATCATAATAACAGAACTTGATAAAACTAGAGAAATGCAATTACTATAGTTAAATAATATCTCAAAATATCAAACTATTCACTCAATTAATAAGTATGCTATGTAAAAAGTACCATCTGTACAAACACTCAAATGTAGAACCAGGTCACTAGATATCCAAATAAGTGATCACAAAGATATCAACCCTAAGAAAATAAAATCTCATTCCCATAAACACTAATAGAGTCAAGCCACATTAGTTAAAGTGCAAACACCAGAACAGTGTATCACAAGTAAAAATCCTCAAGAAAATATAATTAAATCAAATACTGCAAATAAAAGCGATAACATAATCCGAGGGATAATATATATACAATCCAAAAGGAAATCAAAGCACAACAACTAAGATACAAAAGATACCAGATTACTACCTTAGAACCTATAAGGTTCATATAGCTTACAATCTGAATGGGTGGAAGAGTATAAGAATGAACGCTCGTTCGAAGCAACAGATTTATTAAGAGTGGAATTAAATAGTCTCATATCAATTCAATACCTCTGAAACTAAAATTTCAGGGAAACCACCATCCCAAGGACACAAGAATTTCACTTTGGAGAGGTTTAATGGAGGACTTGGAATAAATAGGAGTAAAAGTAACTTATCTAGCCAGTACCTACGTGATATATGAGGTATTTGTAAAAACCATTTCCAAAATATTTTCAAATGCTAAAAATCATCATAGGCATGATCCCAAATAGATTTGAAGCCGTGCTTTGATACCAATTCTATCACGACCGAAAATCAAAAGTCATGACTTTTAGTAATTTTGAGTGTAAATAAAGATGAATAAAGAATTTGCGAAATTTCAGAGGAAACCAAATACTTGAATTTTTCATTCTAGTCCTCAAATAATTAGAAATTTAGTATTAAAATGGGTCCTTTTTCTAGTTTAGTTTATTGAAGAAGAAATATCAATTAAGGTTCAAGAAGACGAAGTGAAGTCATTTAAAAACATGGCTTAATAAACTTTAGTATCGAATAAATGAATTTGGCAAATATCGAATATGAATATCCAAAAATTACTTTATAGACTTAGTCATAATCTCAAGTACTTAAAATTTTGAAAATATGCTCCTTAGGAACCATAGTGTCCCATTTATATACTAAATCCTTAAATAGTGGTAAAGATATTCTCATACATGCATTTAGTTGATTCAACAAACTCAGCTAAATTGTTAGATATGAAGAAAGAATAGAACAAAGTATAGGGACCAACCGAGGGAGAGGAATAGGACCGCAAGCATAAGCCAAGCAACTTGTGTAGCTATCGAGACAACTAACTCGAATGAACAATCATCTGAAAAGGGAGGAAAGTAGGAGGGATGAGTTTGAAAGCTTAGTAGAGAAATTGTTACTTCATTTAAAATTTTTTTTATTGATATAAAGTCCATGTATGGTTAGTTTAATGTGAACTAATTTTACAAAACTATATATATACGTTCGTATATCTATTTCCAAAGCTGATAGTTTGTGTATATATATGCATATAAATATACATATATATATGAAAGTATGATATCCAAAATCAGTCAGTCCATCAATACATAATACAAATCCACCTTTACCCATCAGTTTACCACCTCTCATCAATTGAAGCCAGGATATTAGTACAACATATGCTATACAGCCTGCCTGACACGAAGTCCATACCCAGAGAAGATACCCTTGTGTCGCCTACCAAATTTGGAGGAGTAATTGTATTACTTATGCCTGCCAAATAGGAAGGTAATTAGAAAAAAAACTCCACCCGTGTTCACAGACTCTGCAAAGTCGGGAGGGCCATAGTGCCATATTATAAAACTCCATGATGCTAAGCTACTACTCATGTGTGATCCTATGACATATATACTCTGAACTAAAGTGTAGAAATAACTATGCAGTAATTTAAGTTCAAATGATGCTATTTAAATATATCCAAAAATAACTTATACTCAGGTTAGTCCGAGAGCAATACCGTAGTTATTGTACAATCAAATCCCATCATAGATTTTCAAATTGTTCAAAAATCACATTTGTCATCATATGTTGTAGAAAGTAAGTTTTAATAAAAAAAATGATATAAAATAGAGGCCACTGAATCCTTACATTACTAGAATGGCGATACCACACTATTGGAATCTCAAGGTACTACTAGATGATTGTTCAGAGGATCTAGAACCAATTCTAAATCCTCGATCACTCTCTTGAGAAAAACTAACTCCTTAATGAAGCTTCAAATCAACAAAAAGATCTCATCATTGAATTCCTAGCACTTAAAATAGCTAGGTTTGGCATATAATTCATCTAATTCAGGTCCAAATCGAAACCGAGCCTGTGGCACGTAAAACGAGCCAAAATCTAAGTTATTAGATATCAATTTTCATGTCAGTCACAAAATATAATGAATATATATATATATCATTCTCCACTATTTCTCGAGTACATTCCAAAAATAATATCAAAAATAAAATATAACGGTTCGATCAATAAGCCAAATAACACAAAAATGATGACTTTTAATCCGGAGAAAATAGGGTCATGAAATATATACCTTAATGATTCTTATGACAAGACGAATCCAACGAGCCCAGTTTGAGATCAAACGGTTGCCGGTGATTGAAAACGTTCGCGGCGTCTCGAGCTTCTCACCAGCATTTGATGGCTCCAACAGCTGTAGTGTACAGCTGGTGGCATGATGTTAGCCTTTAATCAGTGAATAGGACCATGTCATGGTGAAGAGTTACACCATGGCACGAGTCCAAGGTAGGGGATGCACTCAGTGCATACCACCATACGAGAAGACCAAGGCTTGCTTGGGTGGGCAAGACCTTGGCATAGTGATCAGGCACTCGGATGTGCCATATTGGCTCGAGATGGTTCAAATTGGTGCGGGATTGCTCAAAGGTTGGCATGCTTAGATATGTATGGTAGCAACACTACCTAGCATTGGGCGCACCAGGCAGGCAGCAGGCATGGTAACTAGCACATGCAGAGGTGCGCGCCAGAGAACCTACCCGTGCTGCGAGGGTGCGCGTAACATCCCGTGCATATTGCGTGCTTGCATGGGCGAGCTGGCTAACGATTGTAATAGTATCACACACGGTGGCACGAAGAAAGATGCATGCACATGGGCCGATACGTGCAGTGCAGTAACAAGGATAAGTACATTTGACATATGTGTGTCCGATGGTTAGACTGAGCGGTTGGCGATGGGTATCAGCAGTTGAACGTCCAGTATATTTGACAGTGCATATAGTGACATGTCCGAGTAGTTATGGATAGTTATCAATAGTGGCTGATTGGTACATTTGACATATGCATATTTGCTGGAATAAGACCGAGCGATTATCAGGAGGTTGTTAGCTGTGTCCCTCATGCTACACGTGAAGCATATGATTTAGATAGTGGGAATTTTGGGGAAACCACCCTACAAAGTTGCTGGTACACGTTGGCTTGTCCAGCACGACCCTAAGCAGTCGGGGGTCTCAACTGCCATGCATACTTGTATACATGCTTATATATATGTGATTGATCAAGTAGAGTCATCAGGTTGTGATGTCCTACATGTTGCCTTATATCCTTTTGTGAGATTAATAAAAGTTTGGGAAGAGTTCCCGTATGTTGGCTTGTAGATTCATCAGTTACTCCTTGTTACATAGTCCGTAAGTGTGTGAGGTAAACACTGCCGAGTGTGTGAGTTAAACACTTAGACCTGATTATGTATGTGGTGTTAGCTAACTAATAGTGGTGCTTCGTGCCATGATGGGGAAAAGTTTGTGGAGAAAATTTAACCCTATGACAACTGGTATTAGAGCTGGTTATCATGATGGTTGGTGGTATTCTTGAAGTAAGGGAACAGGTCAATCAGCTTGAGGAAATTATTGGCATTCCCCAATGGGATAATGGTGTGAGTTTGGTGGATCAAACAATGGTGCTTTTTGAGCAAATTTTGTTTCTGCAAAACACTATGTCGGATTTGAGGAAGGATCTTGAGAATCGATTCTTCACTTCAGTGGAAAACACTAGATCCATGGCAGACTCAGTTGACAAAAATGTGAAAACTCTTGAGGAAGAGTTGGCACTGGTAAAGAGGGCTTTGAATAACTCTCCCCTTGGACAAGGGGATGTTGATGTCGGTGCTTCAAAAATCAAAGTCCCTGAACCAAAACCTTTTAATGGTTCCCAAAATTCAAAGGAGTTGGAAAACTTCCTTTGGGATGTTGAGTAGTATTTCAAGGCTGCTCACATTTCTAAGGGAGAACGTGTCATAATAACAAGCATGTACCTGACCGAGGATGCAAAGTTATGATGGAGGACCTGGATGGAGGATGATGCTAATGCAGGCAGACCCAAGATTGAGGTTTGGGAGATGCTGAAAAAGAAGTTGAAAGATCAATTCCTGCCTTGCAACACAACTTGGGTTGCAAGAGAGTCCCTCAAAAGCTTGAAGCACACTGGTTCGGTGTGAGACTATATCAAGGAATTCAGTTCTTTATTGCTGGATATAAAGAACAAGTCCAAAGAAGACAAGATGTTCTACTTCTTGTCTAGACTACATCCTTGGGCACAGGTTGAGATACAGAGGTAGGCAATTCAGGACATTCGTATAGCCATAACTGCTGCTGAGAAGTTGGTAGATTACAAACTTGTTCCTTCTGGTTTGAGCATGGAGAACAAGAAAGGAAAGAACAGAAAGAAAAACAAATTCTCTTTTTTGAAGGATGGCGAGAAATCTGAGAAGAACAAGGATTAGGGGAATAACAACAATAAGAAAGGTGTGACTACAGTACACACCGAGAAAGGCAAGGCCAGGGGCTGTTACATTTGTAATGGTTCATATACGATGCGAGATTGTCCGAAGAGAGAAAAATTGGGTGCACTAATCGCTCAAGATGGTGATGAGGATCATAACCCGATGGAAGGGACTTCTCGAATGAATCCTTTACAGTTGCTCAATGCAATCATAACAAAAAAATAGGTTCACTTCAAGGGTCTGATATACGTGACAAATTGGGTAAATAGTAGGGAAGCGATAGCCATGACAGACACAGGTACCACAAACAACTTTGTGTAATGGTGTGTTGCTGATTGGTTGGGGTTGGTTATTATGAAGAATTCAACAAAGTTGAAAGCTGTGAATTCTAATGCTATGCCCGTCCATGGCTCAACAAAAAGTAGTTTGAAAGTTGTCACTTAGCAGGCAGAGTTCAACTTCATGGTGGTAAATCTTGATGATTTTGATTTGATACTTGGCATTGAGTTTCTAGGGCTGGCTAAAGCATTCATTGCACCACACATCAAAGGAATTTTGATTGGTGACGAACGAAGCCCTTACTTTGTACATATGATGTCCAAAGTTCCAGATGTTGGAAAATCTAAGGAGATTGAATTACAGTCAGCCAAACAATTCGAAGCGGGTGTAAAGAAGGGTGAGTAGGCATATGTTGCTACGTTAATTGAAATCAAACTAGAACAGTTTGAAGAAGTGCCTGATTATGTAGCATAATTGTTGGATGAGTTTACTGACACAATGCCACCTAAACTACCCAGAGAACTCCCACTGTGGAGGGCTATTGATCATAAAATCGAGTTAGAACTAGGGACCCGACCTCGATTCAAGGCTCCCTATAGAATGACTTCATCAGAGTTGGTGGAATTGCGGAAACAATTGGATGAATTGATGATTGTGGACTTGATTCAGCCATCCAAAGCTTCTTATAGTGCCCTAGTTTTGTTCCAATGGAAGCAAGATGAATCCATGTGGATGTGCGTAGATTACTGAGCCTTGAACAAAGTCATGGTGAAGAACAAATATCTGGTGCCTAATGCCATTGATTTGTTTGATAGGCTATCCAAAGCTTCCTATTTCACAAAATTGGACCTACGGTTTGTTTACTGGCAAGTATGGATTACAGCAGGAGATGAAGCAAAAACTACTTGTGTGAGGAGGTATGGGTCATATGAGTTTTTGGTCATACCATTTGGCTTGACCAACACTCTTGTAACTTTCTGCAATTTGATAAATGATGTGTTTTACGAGTTCCTTGATCGATTTGTGGTCGTATATCTAGATGATATCGTCATTTATAGTGAGTCATTGGATGATCATTTATGGCATTTGAGAGAGGTATTCTCTAAGTTGAGGGAATATAAACTGTATGTTAAGAAGGAGAAATACGAGTTTTGTCACCAAAAGGTCAAATTCTTGGGACATTGGATTAGTAGAGGGCATATCCGAATGGATGAGAGGCAAATTAAGGCCATTGTTGATTGGCCTACCCCAAAGAAGTTTGCAGACATGAGATCTTTTCTTGGCTTAGCCAACTATTATCGAAAATTCATCAAGGGCTATTCCAGAAAAGTTAATCCCTTGATGGATTTGCCTAAGAAAGATTACGAATAGGGATAGACATATGAGTGTCAAAAGGCCTTTGACAAGCTGAAGATTGCTGTTTTGTCAGAACCTATTCTAAAGTTGCCTAATTTTGAAAAGCCATTCAAGATTCAAACTGATGCATCAGACAAGGCCATTGGTAGGGTACTTGTCCAAGATGGTCATCTTTTATTCTTTGAAAGCAAAAAGCTGAAGGGTGCCGAGTAGAGGTACTCAGTGCATGAGAAGACGATGACTACGATGGTGCATTGCCTTGACGCTTAGAGACATTACTTGCTGGGGACAAAGTTAACGGTGTACACTGACAATTTGACCAACACCTGCTTCAAGACTCATAAGAAATTGACTCCAAAGCAAGCTTGCTGGCAATAATTTCCTGTAGGATTCGATTTTATATGGGTCCACAAGACTGGAGTACAAAATCAAGCGGCGGATGTACTAAGTAGAAAAGACATATAGTCATATGGAGCAGCGTTGTCTTCGGTGAAGTCAACTTTTCTTGATCAGGTAAGGGAGCAGTCCTTGCTTGATTCCACTTTTTTGAAGCTAAATCAACAAGTTGTTGTAGGCACAGTCTGTCGATAATAGATTGAGGATGACTTGCTGTATGGTAAAGACAGTAGGTTGTATGTGCCAAGCGGTGGTGGACTAAGATGAGAGTTACTACAAGAAACACATGATTCACAATAGGTTGGTCACACAGGAGTGGAAAGAATGATGGCTTTACTGGGAAAGTCATATTATTGGCCAAAAATAGAGGACGAGGTGGAGTCCTACATGAAAACCTATTTAGTTTGCGAGCAAGATAAGATGGAGAGGAGGAAATAGGCAGGGTTGCTATAGCCACTGCTTATTCCTGAGAAACCATGGCAGTCGATCTCTATAGATTTTATTGTGGGGTTTCTAGAGGTGAAGGGCATAGATCAATCCCGGTGGCAGTTGATCGATTTTCCAAGTATGAGATCTTCATTCCAGTACCTTATGCATGTCTGGTAGATGTTGCTATGGAGCTGATCATGAAAAATGTGGTAAAATACTTTGGCTTGCCTGAAGACATCGTGAGTGGCAGAGATTCTCGATTCACTAGTAGATTTTGGACCATGATATTCAACATGTTGATGCAGATTTTAAATTTCCTATTGCAAATTACCTACAAATAGATGGTTAGACCGAGAGAATGAATCAGTTACTGGAGGAATACCTAAGGCATTATGTCACTGCGAGCTAGCGGAATTAGGTGGAATTACTTGATGTAGCCTAATTCTGTTAGAATATTCATCAGTCCTCAACAATTAGAATGAGTCCTAGTGAGATTATATTTGGGAGACAACCTCTAACTCTATATGAAGTAGCCAAGCAAAAGTCCCAAGGATCCTATCCAACGGTATATAGATTTGCCAGAGACAGAATTAAGCTTCTTGAATAGGCACAAGATAGCCTGGCCAAAGCATTCAAGAGGATGAAGAAATATGCTGACAGGCATAGAAGGGAATTGAAGTTCAATGTAGGGAATAGAGTGTGACTGAAACTTACTCCTCAGATTTGGAAGAAAGTAATTGATTGGCAGTACCACAAGGGGTTGGTACAAAAGTACGATGGCCCATTTGAGATTGTGAAGAAGGTGGCGATGTTGCTTATCGATTACAGTTGCCTGAATGTTTCAAGATACACCAAACATTCCACATGAGTTTCTTGAAACAATACCATGAGGATGTGGCTGAGGGTCGAGTCATGGTGAGGAGAGCTCCTCCTACTATGAGGAAGCAATTTGAGAAGGAAATTGCAAAGAACCTAGATCATAGATCTTTAGTGCTAGTAAGAAGAACAACTGCATTGAATTTCTCATTCAGTGGAAAGGCGAGGGCAAGGCAGATACTACATGGGAGAAGGCGGTAACCTTATGGCAGTTTGAAGACAAATTGAACAGCTACTTGGATACCCTCTTGACGAGGACATCAGTTTCTTCTGGTGGGGGTAGTTTGTTAGCCCTGTAACAGTGAATAGGACTGTGTCATGGTGAGAAGTTACACCATGGCACGAGTCCAAGGTCGGGGATGTATGCAGTGTACACCACCATATGAGAAGACCAAGGCTTGCTTAGGTGGGCAAGACCTTGGCATAGTGATCAGGCACTCAGATGTGCCATGTTGGCTTGAGATGGTTCGAATTGGTGTGAGTTGCTCGACGGTTGGTATTAGTGATGCATGGTAGCAACATTGTCTGGCGTTGGGCATACTAGGTAGGCCATGCACACTGTGTGCTTGTGCATGGCAACCAGCGCATATAGAGGCGTGCACTTGAGAACCTGTGCATGCTGCGAGGGCTTGCACAACAACTTGTGCATGCTGTGTACTCGCATGGGTGAGATGGCTAACGATTGTGATGGTACTCGCACATAATGGCGCGAAGGAAGAAGCACACGTGGTAGGCTACGTGTGCGCACGTAGGCCGATGCATACGGTGCGGTTACATGAATAAGCATATTTGACATGTGCATGTCCAATGATCGGACTGAACGGTTGGCGAAGGTTACCAGCAGTTGAACATCCAACACATTTGGCATATAGTGACATGTCAAAGCGATTGTGGGGGGTTATTAGTAGTGTCTGATTGGCACATTTGACATGTGTGTATTTGCTGGAACAAGTCCAAATAGTTATTAGGCAGTTGTTGGCCGTGTCCCTTGTGCTGCACATGAAGCATATGGTTCAGGCAGTAGGTGGTTAGGGGAAACTGCCCTGTAGAGTTGCTGCTGCACGTTGGCTTATCCAGCACGACCCTAGGTAGTTGGGGGTGTCAACTGCCATGCGTGCTTACATATACGTGATTGATTAAGCAAAGTCATTAGGTTGTAATGTCCTGCACGTTATCTTGTATCCTTTTATTAGATTAATAAAAAGTTGGGAAGAGTTCCTGTATGTTGGCTTATGTATTCATGACTTACTCCTTGTTGCATAGTCCGTGAGTGTGTGAGGTAAACACTACCGAGTATGTGAGTTAAACATAGACCCGATTGTGTGTGTGGTGTTGGCTGACTAAGATGGTGCTTAGTGCCATCAAGAGGAAAAGTTTGTGGCGAAAATTTAACCCTGTGACACACGATGAGGTCACGATGGTAGTCTCTGTGGCTGGACAATGGCCGAATGGCAGCGCCTAGGGTGGTTTCTCCTTCAGTGGCTTCGACGGAATGGAGAAGAGAGAGAGAACGAGAGAGGAAGAGAGAGAAGGAAGATGAAGAAGAAATGGTCCACGTGACCATTTGTAGGCCACTGTGCATCTTTTCCAAAATTGTATTTTGACCCCAATTTTAAAATTCTTTGCAATGTAGTCTCTCCAAAAATTACATGTTAGTTCCTAGTTCTTGAAATTTTTGCGATTTGGTCCATCTCATATTAAATCCGAAAATTAACAAAATGATCACCTTGCTCCTTGAAAATCCGGGATTTTATAGCTCCAGAGTATCTTTGATTTTACTCACAACTTTCGCTGAAATGGTATGCTATAATTTTTCTTCTTGGAAAATCTTTTTCTCCGAGTGTAGAGAAAAAGGACTCTTGAAATTGTACGTACATGATCTCACATCAAAATGTACTGGACTCTTTATTTTATACTTTTTAACAAAAATGAAATAGCACGTCCAAGTTCAATGTTATCGAGCAATCCCATTCATGTTATACGTAAAGAAAATCTCCCTCTACAAAACGTGCAACACAACTGAAGGGTGTTTTGAATTTCAAACCTTTTCCAAATATATTTAATTCTAAGAATTAGTTTTAAATTAATAAAAATAAGTATCTATATGTAATCCTCTATATTTCCTAATTTAAATTTGAAAAAAATAAAAAATATATTTATTTTCATTACCTTGACAGTTACCAAATTGAATTGGTCAAGTACTCAAAATAGTACATATACTATTATACTGATGGATTTTATCCATTTGAAATTCATTACAATTAGGGTTTGTGGTATTAAACGTTGTTGAATTCTTGAATTAATGACCATTTAGTTCCTGAACTAAGTAAATGTCCAAAAATATCTTTGAATTAACTAATTAGTTACAATAACGCTTTTTTTTTTTGTCAAAAAACTATTTAACACTTAAAAATTGGATAGATGAAAAAGTGTGTAAATGCAGTTTAAATAAAGCTGTGTTCTATTAGATGTGCAACTAAGTTTCTAAAATTTGAGAACACCTCTTATTCCTTGAAGTAAAAGTCTAAGAAGATTTTCTTGGAAAAGCTAGTGAGTCCATATTTCATTAAAAAAAAAATCTTCTAATTAAAAGATGACCTTCTGACAATTAATCCAAATAAACCAAAAAATAACTTTTGGGATCTGAAAGATCTTTAGAAGTCATACTAAATAGGTTAGACAATCCTAAATTTTAATTAAAACGAGTCTTATTATTACTAATTGGTTAATTTTGAGATATATTTTTTCGAATATTTATTTACTTCAGTAACTAAATGGTTCTTATATAGGAATTTATAGAATTTTAGTGCCACAAACCCTAGAAATTAATTAGGAAATTAACTAAGAATGTCTAAAATCCAAATAACATAATATTTAGTAAATAGAAGTTCTCATAAAATAAGAATGCATAGAAAATATGTCTATGTCACGCAACTATTATATGCCCAGTTTCTAGGCTAAGGCTTGGCTAGTCTTAGGCTATTAAGGTCCAACGGCTACTTCCCTCTCTCTTGTAGCTGTACAACCAAGTTTAAGGACTACTCCGGAAATGTTTGGGTTCATCCAATAGTGGCTCTCGTACTTTTGTCTTTTAGAAGAATAGTAGTAATACTTTCTTTTACACTCTCTTTTGCACTCTCTTAATCTCATTATTTGGTATTTAGATTCTACTATGATTTGTTGTATTATTAAAATATTAAACTAGATAATGAAATCCATGTGCCAAATAGTGAGACTAGAAAGTATAAAAGAGAGTGAGAAAGAGAGTGCATTTAGAACTTCTTCTTGTCGAGGAATGCTAGCAATACTCTCTTTTGCACTCTCCCAATCTCACTGCTTGATATATAGATTCTCCTATGATTTGTTGCATTATTAAAATATTAAACTAGATAGTAAATCTACGTGTTAGACAGTGAGACTAGAGAGTATAAAAGAGAGTGAGAAAGAGAGTGCATTGAGAACATTTCTTGTTAAGGAATGCTAGCAACACTCTCTTTTGCACTCTTCTAATTTCACTATTTGACACGTAGATTCTATTATGTTTTATTACATGATTAAAATATTAAATTGGATAGTGGAATCTATGTATTAGACAATGAGACTAGAGAGTATAAAAGAGAGCGAGAAAGAGAGTGCATTTAGAACTTTTCTTGTCGAGAAATACTAGTAATACTCTCTCTTACACTCTTTTTTGTACTCTTCTAATCTCACTGCTTGACATGTAGATTCTATTATGATTCGTTGTATTATTAAAATATTAAACTAGATAGTAAAATCTATGTATCAGATAGTAAGACTAGAGAGTATAAAAGAGAGTTAGAAAGAGAGTGCATTTAGAACTTTTCTTGTCGAAGAATGCTAGCAATATTCTCTTTTACACTATTTTTTGTACTCTCCCAATCTCACTGCTTGATATGTAGATTCTATTATAATTTGTTGTATTATTAAACTATTAAACTAGATAGTGGAATCTATGTATCAGACAGTGAGACTAGAGAATATAAAAAAGAGTGAGAAAGAAAATGCATTTAGAATTTTTCTTGTCGAGGAATGCTAGTAAAACTTTTTAATACTCTTCTAATTTCACTGCTTGACAAGTAGATTCCACTATAATTTGTTAGATTATTAAAATATTAAACTGGATAGTGGAATCTATGTGTCAGACAATGAAATTAAACAGTATAAAAGAACGAAATTAAATAGTATAAAAGAAAATAAGAAAAAGAGTGCATTTATTAAACTGATCGAATTTTTAATTGCAAGTACTCTACTTGGCCACTAAAAATTGAATTCTACTCTGCCGTATTCTGATATTGTTACGCTAGTAACAAGTGGACCATAACACACTGATTTCTATGTGCTAGTAAATCATTCAGCTTCTCGGTCATCATCAATTGTTGATTCATTTTCTCGACAACAAACAGAATTGATGATCTATGCATAGATCACAAACATGAAAATATTAAA
The DNA here is from genome assembly GCA_002914805.1 of Parasponia andersonii. Taxonomy (NCBI): domain Eukaryota; kingdom Viridiplantae; phylum Streptophyta; class Magnoliopsida; order Rosales; family Cannabaceae; genus Trema; species Trema andersonii. Next base: position 189,337 of record JXTB01000351.1, read on the forward strand.
TCATGTCGTCATTAATCTTTACTTCATTTTTTCTCAACAACAAAATCAAAATAATTCTATAGACCATAAATTGAAAAACTGTCACGACTCGAACCCCGAGGTAGCCGCAGAAGGGGAATTTCACTAAGATTAGAAATTCATTTTTTTTTTTAAAACAAATGTATTGTGAATTCCAACTAGTGGACCTATCCCACAGTTTATAGTCACCAATAAACACAGACTGAAAAATTATAAGAAAAACCAAATTTCAAATATAAACTAAGTATCATCATTCACACTTTAACATCAAGCTAGTATGGCATATATAGTTACAGAAATTATCAAAGTAACACACTTAAAATGAATGCTAGCAATATCCATTTATTTAACTAGACTTAAACACGAGTCTTGCATTCACACTCCTAGCATTACCAAGTCTCAAACTACGAATAAAAGATAGCTTCTTATTCTGCTTGTTGACCGTTACTGTTACACTGGACACCACCTATAGAGAAAGTAGGGAGGGTGAGGATAAAATGACCAGTAGGTTACCCAATTTCCCTTTTTGGGAAAATCTTTTTATAAATCTCAAAACATCTACATGGTTAGTAGTACTGAAAATAATTTCTATAAATATTACGGATTTAAACCATTTACGGAAAACTATGCCAAAAACTAAAACCATATATCCAAGTCAAAACATATAAAAATCTTAATAAAATAAGTATAATGTAGATCACATCAATCAACATATCACATGAGCTCTCATCCTCTCATCACGACTAGAGTAACTTATACTACATGTATTGAGTACTCCCTGCCTGATATCTATCTCTGGAAACAGAGGAACACTTATGTGTCTAGTCTTACCGAACCGGAGGGGCACCGAATGCCTATGCCTACCGAATGGAGATAGTCAGAAAACAAACCCCGTGCAGGTTTACGAGCTCTCACGGAAAGCGGGTGTACTAGTCTGCCTACTGCAACACTGTGATGCCTAAGATGACTTTCATACATGATCATATGAAATGTGTAATATATAGAGTCTCAAATAACCATGCAGTGGTTTAAAATTCTAGACAGCTCTGATTTTTAATTAAAAATCCACTTTGTACTTAAAAATCCAAAAGTAGAGTTTTTATGGTTTTACCAAATCCCTGATATAAAAACTTGTACAAAATCATATGTAAAAATATCTAGAGCAGTCCACAATGCTTCACAAATTCATAGTTCATTAAAATAACTATTCAGATAATTTAATTTAATAAAATCATGAAATTTCATTTTTCAGAATAAATTCCAATTTTAATGAAAATAATAGAAAATAAGGAAATTAAATCCCCTACCTTGAAATAGTAGTTATGCTGAGCTAATGACGCTCGAAATATCCTCAATTGATCACCGGGTTGTTCGGACAGTTGTTTTCGAATCTCGTCATATTTACTTGAAAAGTTGACTTTTCAAACGGAGTCGGATTGAGAAACATAGGCCACCATTGAATTCAGAATACCCAAAAATATTGAGTTAGATATAAAGTTCATCGAAAACAGGTCCTAGTGTGCAACCGGCCTGTGGCACGCAAAATAGTGCAATTCACAAGCTATTTTCTCGATTTTCGTGCCACATCGGAAAATAGTGGTATTTTATATCAAATTTCATGTCCCGACCTCACTGAGTCCAAATTCGAAGTCAGAACTCAGTTTCAAGGTCCCGAACACTAAATGGGCTCAAAAATCCGAAATTTATAAAAGTACCATATTTTAAAAATAATTAGAAAAATACCACATTTTCATCCCGATAATTAATGATCTTCTGGTTATCAGTTTAACACTTCAAAATCATAAAATTTCATGTTTCAAACTCCTCTATCATGATGTAAAATTTTCTTGGAAAAAATAACTCAATTCAGAAATAATTATGAAAATACCCCAAAAATTAAATATTATAAAATTACTACAGTAGTCAACTTCTCACTGGAGCCGAGGTAGAGGCCGAGAGTAGTCAGAAATGAAAACTAGAGTCGAGACGAATCCAACGGTGGTGGTGGTGTGGTGATCGGACGTCGGACGGCAGAACGGCGGGTGAAAAACTATCCTGATGGCGCTAACTTCGGGAAACCTTTTCTCCTGTGAGGAGCAACGGAGTGAGATAGCGGCACCGGGCGTGGCTTCGTCGGTAGCTGGGCAAGGATGCGGGGAAGCGCGTCTGGCGGTACGGTTGTCGGAGGAGCCTCAGGTGAACAGTGGCGGAGGGTGGATCTCGGGGGCTTCCTCGGAGAAGAAAGAAGAAAATTGAGGCTTTTATGCAATTTTCGGAAACTGTTGCAATGGGACACATGGCGCAATCTGATTCAACTAAAAAAAGGTTTCTAAAATTCCACTTTAGCCATAATTTTAAAAAGATTCTTTCACTTTAGTCCCTCCTTAATTACACTTTTGTCCCCCATTTGAAATTTTTATTTTTTTATTTAGTTAATCCAAAAATACAAAATTACCAAATTGCCCTTGAAGTAAAATTACTTAATTATCCTTATAAAAATTTAGGATTTTACATCCTCTCCCGCTTAAAAGAATTTTGTCCCGAAATTTGGATACAAGGGTCAAAGTACAACTTCAAGTTGGAAATTAAACAGATGAGAATATTTTTCATACATTTCAGACTCCCAAGTGGTTTCGTCTTCTTTATGGTGCTGCCAAAGAACCTTGACAAGTGGTATCTCCCTATTTCGAAGCACTTTGAGCTCTCTCCCCAGTATTCGAACTGGTTGTTCCTCATATATTACATCCTCTTGTAATATCACTTCCACATACTGGATAACTTGCGATGGATCAAGCACATACTTCTTGAGCATCGAGACATGAAAAACATTGTGCACTTTGCTTAATTATGGTGGCAATTCCAAGCGATACTCTACGGGCCCAATTCTAGAAGTAATCTCAAATAGTCTAATATATTTTGGAGCCAATTTGCATTTAAGCCAAAATCTAGTGATCCTACGCCTTGGCGCCATTTTCAAGAATTCTTGATTACCAACTTCGAACTCTACTTCACGTCTCTTTGGGTCCGCATAGTTTTTCTATCAACTCTGCATAACTTTGAGTCTTTGCCAAATCTTATTAATTTTCTCAGTAGTCTCTTGTATCAGTTCTGGTCCAAGAATGATACGCTCCTCTGCATCAGCCCAACACAAGAGTGATCTACATAGTCTCCCATATAATACCTCATATAGAGCCATGCCAAGACTAGTTTGGTACCTGTTGATATAAGAAAACTCCACCAATAACAGGTGATCATCTCAGCTTCCACCAAAATCCAGTATACAAGAGCGAAGCATGTCTTCTAGAATCTGAATAGTCCTCTCAGATTGGCCATCTGTCTGAGGATGGTGAGCAGTACTGAGATTTAATTATGTTCCCAAAGCTCTCTAGAACTTAGAAGTAAATCTTGGGTCTCTGTCCGAAACTATGCTTGATGGCAGTCTATGCAATCGAACAATATTGTCAATGTAGAGATGACTAAGCTTGTTGAGTGAAAAATCAGATTTGATCGGTATGAAATGAGCAGTTTCGTCATAAGGTCAGCAATCACCCAAACTGCATCGTTTTTTCTTTGTGTCATAGGCAAACCCATAACAAAGTCCATAGTGATTTTATCTCACTTCCACTCTGGTATGGGTAAAGGCTATAGTAGTCCAGCTGGTCTTTGGTGTTCAGCTTTAACTTGCTGACATGTCGTACACTTAGCCACAAAAGTAACTACATCACGTTTCATACCTTTCCACCAATATTGTCTCTTCAAGTTGTGATACATCTTGGTGCTACCAGGATGTACTGCAAACTTGGACTTATGAGCTTTAGTGAGAATGGTCTCTCTAAGATGAGGATCATTAGCTATTGCTAGCTTGCCTTTGAAAAGCACAAATCCTTCTCTATTTGTACTCCAACCTTCTAATTGTTCACCACTTTCGAGTTGATTCCAGATCGTTCTCAACTCTTAGTCTTACCATTGACTTTGTTGCACAGTTTAGAGAAGCGCAGGTGTGGCAACAATATTACTGAGGTAAGCAGCATTTTCAGACTCGAAGTATTACAAGTTATAATCACCAATTACTAATGAGTTCTTCTAATCTTGAAATATAAGTGCCGCTAAGGAGCTAAGTGGTTTTCTACTCAAGGCATCAGCTACAACATTGGCCTTGCCGGGATGGTATCATAGTTCGAAGTCATGATCTTCCATATACTCAACCTATCTTCGTTGTCTCAAATTCAGATCCTGTTAGGTGAGATATTTCAAACTCTTATGGTCAGAGAATATTTCAAATTTCACACTATACAGGTAACACCTCCATATTTTAAGTGCAAAAATTATTGATGCAAGCTCCAGGTGATGGATAGGATAGTTCCTCTCATGTGGCTTCAACTGACGAGAAGCATACGCTACAACTCGATCATTTTGCATCAGAACACATCCCAATCCCGTCTTAGAAGCATCGGTATACACCACATAAGGTTCATTACTCTCAGGATCTATAAGAACAGGTGTAATTGTCAAACTGTGCTTAATTTCCTGAAAGCTTCTTCACAATCACTATCCCAAATGAACTTAACATTCTTCCTGGTCAACTTTGTCAATGGTAATGCAACCGTTGAGAAATTCTAGACAAAACAACGGTAATAACCTGTCAAACTGAGGAAAATTCATATCTCTATCATATTCTTTGTTCTTTCTGACTTTAGAACAACTTCTACCTTAGTAGGATCGACTGAGATACCTTCTTGAGAAATTACATGCCCCAAGAATTTAACTTCTGACATCCAGAAGTCACATTTTGATCTTTTGGCATATAATTATTGACTTCTCAAAACTTCATGCATTAACCTCAGATTTTCGGCATGATCTTCCTGAGTCTTGGAATACACCAGGATATCATCAATAAAAACAACTACAAAACGATCCAAGTATGACCTGAAAATCCAATTTATGAGGTCCATAAAAACTGCAGGAACATTTGTCAAATCAAAAGGCATTACCAGAAACTCAAAGTGACCATAACGAGTTCTGAATGCTGTTTTCAGTATATCTTCCCCTCTTATCTTCAACTGGTGATAACCTGACCTCAAGTCAATCTTAGAGAAAAATCTTGATCCACCAAGTTGATCAAACAGCTCGTCAATCCTTGGCAAAGGATACTTGTAGTCCACACATAGCCTTAAAATACCGTTAGTTTTCTTGGCAAACGAAATAGGAGCACCCCAATGAGAAGTACTACTTCGAATGAAACTCTTGGATATCAAATCATCCAATTGTTCTCTCAATTCGTTCATCTCTGCAGGAGCCATGCGGTAGGCTGGAATAAAAACTAGTTAAGCTCCAGGAACAAGGTCAATACAGAACTCGATCTCCCTATCTGGTGGTAGCCCTAGTAAATCCTCAGGAAATACCTCTGGATATTCACTCACCACCGGAATCCATAGGTCCTGATCATTAGTTTTCACTTCGCCATCAATGTCAAACAAGTTCCTATAATACTCAAGTTTCTTCCTACCACCCAAATAGGCTTTTAGAATAGGACTTGGTATCAATGAATTCATTCGGACTTGATATATAAGAGGTCGTTCATCATCCAAAAAAAGGGTCACTCACTTATCATAACAATCGACAGTAGCTCGATAGTTGAATAACCAATTCATACCGAGTATTACATCATATTGTTTCATTGGCAATACAATTAAATCAGCAAGTAATTCTTTACCATCAATCACCACACAACAAGATTTACACACACTAGACACATCAAATACACCGCCCAAAGGTATTCCCAAAGTCAAGGCATAATCCAACTCAGAAAATTCTAACCCTAAAAGTTGAACAAATAATAAGGATATGAATGAATGAGATGTACCAGTGTCAAACAAAATACATGCTCAAGAATATGAAATAGGAACCATACCGTCAACAACATCTCGTCTAATGTGTTCATTGGTACCATCAGTTCCAAAAATTGCATAAGTTTGACCAGTGATTTTTCCTTTTCCCTTATTGCCTCTTCCTTGTCCAGGACGACTGCTACTAGATCCTGGACCACTGCTACCATATCCATGCCCTCCTTGACTTCCTGAATCCTGAGGAGTCTGGAACATCTGAGTATAACCCTGGGGGCGGTACTGGTACTGGTAAGGTGGTGGAGATGAAAAAGATTGGGAAACACCCTGAGATTGCTATGACCTAGCTTGAGTGTTCTGAAGAGGTGCTGAACCAGAATAACGTCCAAGTGGTCCTCCCTGAGAAAGAAGGGATTTCTGTAGACATTTTGGGCACTCATTCCTCTTATGGCCCTGCTGACCATAGTGGTAACACGTATAGGGACTGAACCTCTTATTACCTACTGAACCACTGCTAGTATAGCTTCTGCTGTTAGGTGGATCTTGAGCAAACCATTGTCCTTGGTTCCTCTTGTTCACTTTTCTCTCGTTGCTTTTATTCCTTCTTGCACCTTGCTCATTTTCTATGGCTTCAACTTATTGGGCAGCTAACACTACTTCAGAAAGAGTGGCAAACGAGTGAATAGCAATACAGCTGTGGATGTTTCGATTCAGTCCATTCTTGAACTTTGTAATTCGATAAGTGTCATTCACTGGTAGGCTAAGAGCAAGGCTTACCAATTCTATGAATTCCATCACTATTGGTTTACTGTTCTATACCCCTGAGTAAGTCTCTCAAAACGACCAACCACTTCAGCTTGTTGATCATCATTTGCATAATGTACTTTGAAGAGTTTCTCAAATTCTTCCCATGTTACGCCTTCTATATTTTGCATAACCTCAATTATCTCCCACCAATGGATAGCATTTCTCGTTAAGCGAGAGATAGCAAACACAGCCCAGAACTCTATAGGAGTACCTATGGTCCAAAAGTGTCATGTTATCTCACGCAACCATGTGTTGGCAACTAGTGGGTCTGGGGTTCCATCATACTGTCTAGGCTGAAGGCGCATAAATTTCTAAGGATGGTCAGCCTAACCGGGTTGACGCTCTTGCTATGGTTGAGGTTGAGACTGAAGGTTAGGATATTGTATCTCAAAGAAAGCATGACACATTGCTTTGAAAAATTGGTTGAAGTCTTGTGGAATTGGGGGGGGGGGGGGCTCGGCACCAGGTTGGTGCCTCGAAGCTTTCCTAGAAGGCATCTTTGAAAGTCTAAAATGATATACCAAACTATTAGTGAGGTAATGATGCATATTGTCATAAAAAAAATTTCAATCTTGTCTAATGGTGCTATATCCGAGGTATTTAAAACTCAAAGCTCTGATACCACAATTTCTGTCACGACTCGAACCCCGAGGTAGCTGCAGAAGGGGAATTTCACTAAGATTAGAAATTCATTTTTAAAAAAAAAAACAAATGTATTGTGAATTCCAACTAGTGGACCTATCCCACAGTTCATAGTCACCAATAAACATAGACTGAAAAATTATAAGAAAAATCAAATTTCAAATATAAACTAAGTATCATCATTCACACTTCAACATCAAGCAAGTATGGCATATATAGTTACAGAAATTTTCAAAGTAACACACTTAAAATGAATGCTAGCAATATCCATTTATTTAACTAGACTTAAACACGAGTCTTGCATTCACACTCCTAGCATTACCAAGCCTCAAACTACGAATAAAAGATAGCTTCTTATTCCGCTTGTTGACCGTTAATGTTACACTGCACACCACCTGTGGAGAAAGTAGGGAGGGTGAGGATAAAATGACCAGTAAGTTACCCAATTTCCCTTTTTGGAAAAGTCTTTTTATAAATCTCAAAATATCTGCATGGTTAGTAGTACTGAAAAGAATTTCTATAAATATTACGGATTTAAACCATTTACAGAAAACTATGCCAAAAACCAAAACTAGATATCCAGGTCAAAACATATAAAAATCTTAATAAAATAAGCATAATGCACATCACATCAATCAACACATCACATGAGCTCTCATCCTCTCATCATGACTAGAGCAACTTATACTACAAGTATTGAGTACTCCCTGCCTGACATCTATCTCTAGAAACCAGAGGGATACTCATGTGTCTAATCCTACCGAACCGAAGGGGCATCGAATGCCTACGCCTATCGAATGGAGATAGTCAGAAAACAAATCCCGTGCAGGTTTACGAACTCTCACCGAAGGCGGGTGTACTAGTCCGCCTACTATAACACCGTGATGCCTAAGACGACTCTCATGCATGATCATATGAAATGTGCAATATATAGAGTCTCAAACAACTATGCGGTAGTTTAACATTCTAGACATACTCTGATTTTTAATTAAAAATCCACTTTGTACTTAAAAATCCAAAAGTACAATTTCTATAGTTTTATCAAATCCCAGATATAAAAACTTGTACAAAATCATATGTAAAAATATCTAGAGCAGTCCACAATGCTTCACAAATTCATAGTTCATTAAAATAACTATTCAGATAATTCAATTTAATAAAATCACGAAATTTCATTTTTCAGAATAAATTCCAATTTTAATGAAAATAATAGAAAACAAGGAAATTGAATCCCTACCTCAAAATAGTAGTTATGTTGAGCTAATGATGCTCGAAATATCCTCAATTGATCACTGAGTTGTTCGGACAGTTGTTTTCGAATCTCATCACGTTCACTTGAAAAGTTGACTTTTCAAACGGAGTCTCGGATTGAGAAACAGAGGTCACCACTGAATTCAAAACACCCAAAAAATATTGAGTTAGATATAAATTTCGTCAAAAATAGGTCCCGGTGCGGAATTGGCCTGTGGCACGCAAAACGGTGCAATTCACGATCTATTTTCTCGATTTTCGTGCCACTTCGGAAAATAGTGATATTTTATATCAAACTTCATGTCCCGACCTTACTGAGTCCAAATTCGAAGTCAGAACTCAGTTTCGAGGTCCCAAACACTAAATGGGCTCAAAAATCCAAAATTTTTAAAAATACCACATTTTGAAAATAATTTGAAAAAATACCATATTTTCATCCCAATAATTAACGATCTTCCGGTTATCGTTTTAGCACTTCAAAATCATGAAATTTCATTTTTCAAACTCCTCTATCACATGGTAAAATTTTCCCAGGAAAAATAACTCAATTATGAAATAATTACGAAAATACTACAAAAATTAAATATTATAAAATTGCTATAGTAGTCAACTTCTCATCGGAGCCGAATTGGAGGCCAAGAGTGGTCGGAAATGAAAGCTGGAGTCGAGACGAATCCAACAGTGGTACATTCTGATTTGACCGAAAAAAAAGTTTTTGAAATTCCACTTTGGCCACAATTTTAAAAAGATTCTTTCACTTTAGTCCCTCTTTAATTACACTTTTGTCTCCAATTTGAAATTTTTTTTATTTAATTAATCCAAAAATATAAAATTATCAAATTGCCCTTGAAATAAAATTACTTAATTACCCTTACAAAAATTTAGGATTTTACAAGGACGTTCAACCGTCCAGCATCCTTATTTTCACGATCAATCTTTGCTTCATTTCTCAATAACGAAACAAATTAAGATCACTCAAAATATATTAATTTATTAATCACAGTTCACTTAGCATAAAAAAAAAATGAATGTATAGGTCATATATATATATAGAAACATTAAATCTTCCAGCTTGTTTCATCAATTTTTTCTTCATTTTCTTACAATGAAACAACTCGAAAATACTTAGGATAATAATATATTAATCAAATATTCGACAGTAGTTAACTGAAAAAAGCAATTAAACAAATAATAAACAGGAAAATAAATCATTCAGCTTCACCATCATCATCAGTCTTTGCATCCCTTTATCGGCAATGAAGCACACACATTAAGTCTATAAGTCAGAAATAGAAACACGTTAAATCGTTCGGCTTCTAAATCGTTGCTTTTAGTGGCGGAGCAAGGAGTTATTTATAACAACATTGATTCAAACGATTAGTTAGATTATTTAGAACATGCGAAAAACGAACACTGGATTATATAGTGAGTAAATGTTCCATATAAAATGTTTAGTGGGGGAAAACTAGATAAAAAATGTTAGTTTATGTATAAATCATAAAAAAGAAAAATTTGGGTGGTCCCCCTTTCCCCGCCCATGGTTGCTTCATAATTTTTCTAAAAACAATCAACAAATTAAGAATACACAACAGTTTCTTAAATAAATGATCATGTACCCGAAAAAAAAAAAGATAATAATAATAAACCGTTTGGTTTTTCGGTTGTCATTAATCTTTGTATCATTTACTCAACAACGAAGTAGTAGTTTCAATTAAAAATGAACGATTCTACAGATCATAAACAAAAAATATTAACACTAGTATGGTTTCCCGATTGTCATCAACCTTGGCTTATGTTGACAATGAAACAAATTAAGAATTCTCAAACAGATTAAATGTAAGCGATTGTTTGCTTGGTCATCTTGCTTTGACTTTTTAATCATCATCAATCTTTGCTTGATCATCCTCTCGACAACAAAGCAACTAAGAATATTCATTCAACAATTTCCAAATAAATGATTCTATAGATTATAGAAAGATAAATATTACACTATTCTGCTTCTCGATCGTTATCAATCTTTGTATATTCCTCAATATATAGTGAAACTATTTAAGAATATGTATAACTCAACAGTTTCCAAAAGTACAAACGTTTCTATGAATCACAACCACAAAAATGCAAAAACTGTTCTGTTTCTCGATGTTCATTTTAAAAAAAAAAAAAAAAAATACTTTGATAGTATTCTATAGAAAGTAATTCTAGATATATCTGGATCATAAACAAATTATGAAAATGAGTTAATATTGTCCGACTTTTCGATTGCAGTTGTCCCGTACTTAATTAATTTTTGTTCTAACAAACAAAGCAAATGAAGTTTGAATCTATCTAAATTAGCTTCAAAATTTTATGTTGAAAAGCTTTGCCTGATAATATACAAAAAATTACAAATTTTTTTCTCTATTTTCTAGAGTTTCCGTGTGTCATTTTCTTCAACGCAGCTTATGATTCAATACAGTTTAATCTTAGAGAATCGATGACAAGCTGTTCAACTGGAAGATGTATTTGTTATAATATTGATGTGTACATAAGTTAATAATTTATTATTAGGGACTGACCGAAAAATAACAGCTCACTTTTATCTCACGAAAAAAAATTGAACATGAAAATATTAAAAGAAAAATAATCAAAAAGAAAACAAATTAAAATTCTTTAATATCATCACACTTTTGTTTTTATTTATTGTTTTTCAATCATGATTTAGTTTCTTTTAAGAGAGAAAGTGATGTAGTTTCTTAGTGACAGTTAATATATATATATATATATATATACACGAACTACTTTTGTAGTTATAAAACATGTACTAACCAATTTTTTTTTTGTTTAAATTCTAGATAATTTGTCCGATTGACACTACTCAAACAAAAGAACTCTGTAAATAAATATATCGGACAATAGCGAGTCCCAACTCCCAAGTCCTCAATCCCACTTCGTAGCATACGTATAGAATGATGCTGCCACGTCAGCATCCCAAAATGGGGCAAACTTACTTCCAAAATAATTGCGACCGCTATACAACTCTCACCATCCGACGTACCTGACCAAGAATATAATCCAATATATCACAACATATACATATCCTTTTCCTTCGAGAAAAAAATAAAAAAAAATAAAAAACTGTCATAAAACTTAAGAGGTAAGATAAACCCTACTTAAACCTCTCCTCTTTCTTATTTATTTATTTTCTTTCTTATATAGTAAAAAAAGAAAAAATCCTGCTATTCTGTTCTGTCATTCATAACATTTCTTCCATTTCTGGTGACACCGGTTGAGAATGGCCTTTGTCATGTATAGCAACCTCTCCAATTGCCAACCAAGTGACCTTGACCAATATCCCTCCCCTCATAATCCCCTCACTCTTAAAACTCTAAGCCGCTCCCCCCAAAACAAATGCCCTAATCTCGCCTCTCATCAACTATTACTATTCCCCAACTTCATCTTCATCACTTCTTCTTCAACCTGCTACAATGGCTTCTTACCTCTCGTCTTACTCTATCACTGACTTAGAGTTAATCACTTTCCACCATTCCGACCGCCAGCTCTACTGCAGGCTGGTCTTCGGTCTCCGCCGCGACCCGGCCCAGTCCTCTCAAGTCATGGCCCTTTGGCTCTGGATTGAGCAGATTTTCAACGAGGCTAATGGCCGCTTATTCGATCTCGTCTCTAAATCACTCCTCACTCTCCCTGATGATCAACTTAATGCCTTTGCTGATGAATCCGTCATCGTCTTGAACAGCGTCGAGAGTACCGAATCATTCCCTTTCCATTCTTCTTTTTCTTCGTCCAGTTCTAGTAATAGTGCTGCTCTGCCTGCGGCGCCCGCCCTCCCTATGTTCCAGAAGCTGGTCAGAAGCACCGCGAGTCTGGAGCTCTTTCACCAGATCCGGCTGAAGGTCATTTATGGCGTGGCTGACGTTGCCAACCGGGTTTGTGCCCGGGTTTTGAAGGACATAATGAAGGCCGCGACTGAGATGAGGGCGGCGGAGAACATCGTGATGAGCGAGGCTGCTAGTGCTCAAGGATGGACGAACAATCAGATCTTCATGAGGCAGCCGCTTTATACGGCGGGGCCTTTGCCAAGGGCAACATTCGTTGGGGTTTTGCCTGCTCAGCACCCTCATCAACCGTACTATTATGCGCATTCAGGGTCGCCACCGCCACCGCCAGGGGGTTCCAGCCCCCCGCGCCCTAGTTCATTTACTTACAATGGTCTTGCGGTTTGGAAGGCGCCGGTTCATGATCATTATCCGAAGGACCCGAGGAGTTTGAATCATCACGATTATGTTCCAAAGGGGCCGCGGAGTTTGAATCGTGATCATGATCCAAAGGGTCCGCAGAGTTTGAATCATGATCAGGGTGATGGTAAACTGGGTGAGATTTTGAGCGGTTTGGAGTTGAAAGATCTGAAGGAGAAGGAAAAGAACGATAACGAGTCGAATGATCAGAAGGAGAAGGATTTGAATGATCAGAAGGAGGAGTCGAATGATCATCAGAAGGAGAAGGAGTTGAATGATCAGAAGGAGAAGGAGTCGAATGATCATCAGAAGGAGAAGGAGTTGAATGATCAGAAGGAGAGGGAGAAAGAGAAGGTGGAGAAGGATGGTGATGACCAAGGAGACGTCCCTCCCGAGGATAGATCTATCTTTTTGACGTTTTCCAAAGGGTACCCTCTCTCTGAGAAAGAAGTGAAAAGCTTCTTCATGAGGTACGTATTATTTTCTATCGTAACAACATTTTTCTTTAAATTTTTGAATAACGATCGATCGACAACAAAATAACTGAAAAAAATGATAGGGCTTGTTTTGAGATAATCGTGGGTGTGCGTTTGTTCTTTTTTTTTTTATTTTTTTTTATTTTTTTAAAGAGACTAAAAAGTGAATTGGATGCTCAGGCCGATTTATGTACGTTTGTTAGAGAGTTGATAAAATTTTTGACTTGTGGATATACATGTTTATTTATTTTGTGCTCTATTTCTAAGAGACAAATCATAGAACTGGGTTAGTTGGATTAAACTTGAAGTTTTACATAATTAACATGTCTCACTCTATTCTATAGATCTCCGAAATCTAATATAACAAATATATAGAATTATTAGGGTTAACATATTTTCTTTTTTTTTTTTACTGCAAATATATATTTTATTTCGACGGAAATTAATCTTCCACAGGTTGCAGTATTTTATAAATTTCTTTGTCTTTTTTGAGGTTCAGTTTAGCAAACAAAAGGTAGGTTTTGACTGATACACTTTGATTATGTTTTATATATAAAACTAGCATACATATTATCTCTTCGGTCTACATCCTTACTTGTTTGGTAACACTTATCATGATTTGTATGGGTGTATGGGTGTCTCATAATTTGGATTTCGTTGTAATATATACCTTTATACATATATATTGCAGAAAACTTGGAGCTTCTTTCGAGGCTCTATATATGCAAGAAGTTGGAACAGAAGATAAGCAGTGTCTGTTTGCAAGGCTCGTTGTTCGATCTGCGTCCGCCATTGATGCAGTCCTTGGTAGATCCAGCAAAGTGAAATTCTCCGTTCATGGAAAGCATGTTTGGGCAAGAAAGTATGTGCAGAAGGCAAGCACTAGTACTAATTCTGGTACTGTCAACGGTTCTAACCCGACTTCACCATCAGAAGAGGCTAATTAAGTTAAACATTAACTAAATAGCCATTTGGTTTGTTGCTATCTTACAATTATATGCATTAATTTACTGATAAAAGAGATATTATATATAGCAAACAAATATTGGCCCTGGATGGTGCGGTCTTAGACCGTACCATTGGTTTGTTATTTTCAGTTGAATTTCTTGAATTTAAGGGTTTTGGCCCGCTCCCCAGTGGACTTTGTTTATTAATTAGTGGAGTATTGAGATGGTTTCCTTCGAAATAATAATCAGACTTTTCATTCTGTATTATTGTTTTCTATGAAATCATGTACATTGTGGTTTCGATAGTTTGATCATTATTGTTTTATTGGTATATATGTTTGATCTATCACATGGTACTTTTGTTTTGGCGTTGTTCACATTCCCAAGAACAATGCTTGAAAACTAAGATGCTTGTATTTATCAATTTTGTATTTGATGTACATATATGTATATATATGATAACATATATAGATATATAATGTACACAGCAATCAGGGTCGATCACTGAGAGAAGCATCCTTACGTAGTAGATGAAATCGTAGTGATTGTACACTCATGTGGTCAAAGAGGCCATCTGAGGAGGAATATTATAATCTTTAATCATGGGACCTCACATCTTCATTTCGACGCTTTTGGACATTTTCCTAACGAGGTACGTACTGCTCATTTCTAGATATTAAAATTATTAAGAAGCCTGTGTGATAATTTATACTCTTCATGTATATTTGGATGGAGAATAATTAGCACATATATATATATTTATATGATAGCATGGGCGCTATATAGCCGGTCCTAACATAACTAATCTAATCTAATGGGTATAAGTGATGTGTATTCTCATGAGATAAATAAATTAAATAATGTTATGGGTATCGTATAGTCTAATACCACTTGATATCATAATTTATTATTAGTAATTATAATTATATTTCATATAAAACTCGTGGAAGACATAACCTATTAATTATAAACTATTTACATTAAAATGCTATGTTGCCTTTGTTAGGATTTTGTGTAATTTATTTTTCTGATTATTTGCTTTCTTAATTGATTAAGTAAATATGTGATTGTATAGTCATAAATCTCATAGATTTTTATTTTTTGGGATTGTATTGGTATAGGGTTTCTATCTCTATATATAGATTGTAAATTCGTAACAAAATCAATATAATAAAATATACTCTGAATATGGTACCAGAGCGATCCGTTCCATTTAAACAAAAAAAAAAAATTCAAACCCAGCAAATCAATTCCAAACCAAAACCAAAAAACCCACAAACACACAAAACTCAAATCCCATATTTAGTATTATCTTAGTCGTCGTCTGTGTGCCCACAAAATGCAACTAGTAGATCACTGCACCTCTGCCCATCGTGCCACTGTGCCACGTTGCTACTGAAGCCGAAGTCTGCAACATCGTGCCTCCACCCATTGCTGTCAAAGCCGAAGCCTGCACCATCGTGCTTTTGCTCTCGTCACACCATCATACCCATCGAGCTTGTTGCAAGCGCTGTCAAAACAATACCCGTCGACCAGAGTATTGAAAATAAACTTGTTTAAACCTATAAGAAGTGTTTTAAGCCCATCAACACGAGGCCCAATAAGTTAGATTTAACTCAAGTGCAAAGCTCATAAAAGAAAAAGCCCAAGTCTAAATGAAAGAAGCCTTTCACCTAGAATCTTCTAGTGTTAGCTAGATATTAGCTTTTTGCATGTGAATTATTTGATTACTTAGATTATTATTAGAAGTGTGTAGAAGAAAATATGTGTGGCTTAAGGATTTTTGTAATTATTTATTTGTGTGGTTCTCATTGTTTGTCATGTAGTATAAATACCCTTTCTCATTTGAGTTCTAAGCATCAAGTAAGAAGTAAAGCTTCTAAGAGTGAAGAGAAGAGAGAAAGAAGCATAGCTTCTAATAAGTGAGTGAGCTTGAAGAGTAAAGTTGATAATTTTCTCTTGTAAAAGTATTTGAGTGAATAATAAAGTTTGTTTTACTTTCCAACAAAGTGGTATCAGAACGAGGTTGTGAGTTCTCATGAAATTCTAAGTATGTCCTGTGGTTGCAGTTTTGACTAATCTTCCATATCAGAAAAGAATTCTTGAGATTGAGAGTATTATCTATTTATTCCAAACATACTCCTATTACATATCAAATCGAAGAGATTAACGAGACAAAATCACTGTCGCAAAAATCAGCCCAATTGGAGTTCGAACGACTCTGAACGAGTGGTCTGAAATTTGTTGTCATAATTGAGTCAACTTACTGAGTTAAACCGAGTCAGAGCCATTTGACCAAGCTGTCATAGCCGTTGACTGAGCCGTTAGAGCCATTGACCGAGCCGTCAGAGCCATTGGATTGCGCCGTTGATTACGCCATCAGAGCTGTTGACTGTGCCGTTGACCGATTGTTGACTAGCGTTGACTATTGACCGAGTGTTGACTTTGACTAGTTGATATACAAGTCAATCTTAAGGTTTTTTGACATTTCGGATCAATCTGTGTAGTCGAAATTTTCAAAAGTTTACTCTGTTAAGAGTTATGGCTACCGGCAGTTTAGCATCTCTTCAAGTTCTACCACTTCAAGGTAACAACTTTGATAATTGGACGATCAAAATGAAGGTCCTTCTTGGAGCACATGATGTTTGGGAAGTAGTAAAGAAAGGCTACGAAGAGCAAAGAGATGAGGTAATACTATCCTTAACACAGAAGGATAGTTTAAAAGAATCAAGAAAGAGAGACAAAAAAACTCTCTTCCTCATCTACCAGGCCTTAGATGATGACAGGCTTGAGAAAATTTCCAGTGCAACCTCCGCTAAGGAAGCATGGGAGAAACTTCAAATTTCATATAAGGGAGAAGAAAAGTTTAAAAAGTTTCATCTTCAAACTCTAAGAGGAGAGTTTGATTTACTACACATGACGAAGACTGAGTCAGTTTCTGACTACTTTTCAAGAGTTTTAGCCATTTCGATTCAAATGAAGCGAAATGGTGATAAACTTGAAAATTTTATGATCATGGAAAAAATTCTTCAATCATTAGACTTAAAGTTCGAGAATATTATTAGTGTCTTCGAAGAAACTAAAGATTTGGGAGCCATAACAATAGAACAACTCTTGAGTTCTTTACAAGCTCACGAGGAAAAGAAAAAGAAGAAGCCAAATTTTAAGGAGTTGCTTCTCAAGACACAACTTACAGAGAATGAAGATAGCCAATGTAGTGGAAGAAGTCAACGTGGTTGTGGTAGAGGACAAGCCCGAGGACAAGGACTTGACATAAGCCGAGGTCATGGACGAGGTTGGAATTCCAACAACCACAATTATCATATCAACAATTTCGAAAGAGGAGAAAGCTCTACAAGAGGTCGTGGTAGAGGTTGAATGAACTCAAGGCCTGAGAAATCTCAAGTTGAATGTTTCAATTGTCACAAGTTTGAACATTATGCTAGAGAGTGTAGAATAACCAATAGCAGAATTAAAGAGAAAGTCAATTACGTTGAAGAGAAAAGGGAAGAAAATGGCATTGTGCTACTAACATATAACAACAATGGAGGACAAGACAACATATGGTATCTTGACACCGGCGCTAGCAATCATATGTGTGGGCGCCGATCAATGTTCATAGAACTTGATGAATCAATCAGTAGAAATGTTTCTTTCGGTGATGGTTCAAAAGCAATGGTAAAAGGAAAAGGTAAAATTCTTATCTGCTTGAAAAATGGGGGGCATCAATTTATTTCAAATGTATATTATGTACCCACAATAAAAAAAAATATCTTGAGTTTAGGACAACTCTTAGAGAAAGGCTATGATATTCACTTGAAAGATTATAGTCTTTCTATAAGAGATAACAACATGAACTTGATTGCCAAGGTGCCTATGTCAAGAAATAAAATGTTTTTATTGAACATTCAAAATGATATAGCAAAATGTCTGAAAGCATGTTACAAGGATTCATCATGGCTATGGGATTTGAGATTCGGGTATCTCAACTTTGGAGGACTAGAGCTACTATACAAGAAAGAAATGGTGAGAGCCTTGCCATGCATCAATCATCCTGATCAGCTTTGTGAAGGATGCTTACTCGGGAATTAATTCAGGAAAAGCTTTCTAAAAGAGTCGAATTCAAGAGCCCAGAGGCCACTAGAGCTCGTGCATACAAATGTGTGTAGTCCTATCAAACCAAGTTCTTTCGGTAAGAGCAATTACTTCTTGCTCTTTATTGATGATTTCTCAAGAAAGACTTGGGTTTATTTCTTGAAATAAAAATCAGAAGTCTTTGAAGCTTTCAAGAAGTTCAAGGCTGTTGTAGAGAAGGAAAGCGGTCTTCAGATCAAAGCTATGAGATCTGATAGAGGAGGAGAATTCACTTCAAAAGAGTTCCAAGAATTCTGCGAAGCAAATGGAATTCGACGACCTTTAACCGTTTCAAGATCCCCTCAACAAAATGGCATGGCAGAAAGGAAGAATGGACCATCCTCAACATAGCTCGAAGCATGCTGAAAGGTAAGAGATTACCCAAAGAGTTCTGGGCAGAAGCTATTGCATGTGCAGTTTACTTGTCCAATCGATCTCCAACAAGAAGTGTGTGGGGAAAGATACCACAAGAAGCATGGAGCAGAAGGAAACCTGGGATCTCTCACTTGAGATTCTTTGGAAGTATAGCACATGTGCATGTGCCAGATGAACATAGAATCAAGCTTGATGATAAAAGCAAGAAGTTCATTTTCATCGGCTACGACACCAACTCCAAAGGATATAAGTTATACAATCCTAACAATGGAAAAGTAATCATCAGTCGAGATGTAATATTTGATGAAGAAGATAAATGAGACTTTGGTTCTCAAACAAATGACTACAATTCCTTTTCACAATTTGAAGATATGGAAACACCAGTAGAGCAAGCAAGAGAAGTCCAACAGGAGGCTATTACTCTGCCTTTCTCACCAATATCATCCACTTATGAAGATTTATCTCCATCTTTCTTAACTGAGAGGTATGAAGAATGTATAAGAAATCTTGAAGATCTATATGAGGAGACAGATAGACTTAAAAACCTCACTTTATTTTGCCTATTTGCTGATTGTGAACCAGTGAACTTCCAAGAGGCTATAGAAGATGAAAAATGGAGAAATGCGATGGATGAAGAAGTCAAAGCTATAGAGAAGAATGACACTTGGGAACTATCCACTCTTCCTAGAGGTCATAAAGCTATCGGTGTAAAATAGGTATACAAGGTGAAGAAGAATGCCAATAGAGAGATAGAAAGATACAAAGTAAGACTAGTCGCGAAAGGCTATCGTCAAAGAGTTGGCATTGACTACGACGAGGTATTCGCTCTTGTTGCACGATTAGAGACTATAAGACTAATTATTTCTCTTGCTGCTCAGAATAAATGAAAGATTCATCAGATGGATATAAAGTCTACATTTCTGAATGAAGTTCTTAAAGAAGAAGTCTATATTAAACAACCATTGGGTTATGAGATGAAAAGGCACAAAGATAAGATTTTGAAGCTGAAGAAGGCTCTTTAAAGTCTAAAGCAAGCACCAAGAGCATGGAAGAACCGAATTGACAAATATTTCCAAGAGAATAGATTCATTAAGTGCCCTTATGAACATGCTCTCTATGTTAAGACTAAAGATGGAGATATTCTAGTCGTATGTTTGTACATGGATGATCTCATATTCACTGGAAGTAATCCAATGATGTTTGATGAATTCAAGAGAGTAATGACACATAAGTTTGAAAGGACAGACATTGGATTTATGGCGTACTATCTCGGCATAGAAGTTAAGCAAAAGGAAGAAGGCATCATTATCTCTCAAGAAAGCTATACAAAGGAGATCCTGAAAAAGCTCAATATGGATGATTGCAAGCCGATAAAAAAACACCAGTAGAGTGCGGAATAAAATTATTCAAAGACGATGAAGCAGAAAAGGTGGATCCAACACTCTTTAAGAGCTTTATTGGATGCTTTCGGTACTTGACATGTATAAGGCTCGATATTCTCTATGCAACTGGACTAGTGAGTCGTTATATGGAAACTCCAACAACTACTCACTTCAAAGCTACAAAGAGAATTCTCCGTTACCTAAAAGGTACGATTAATCTTGGCTTGTTCTATTCAGTTTCTAATGATCACAAACTCGTTGGTTACAGTGATAGTGATTGGGCCGGAGATACTGATGATCAAAAAAGCACAACTAGTTTTGTGTTTTTCATGGGAGAAACCACCTTCACCTGGGTATCTAAGAAACAACCAATTGTCACCCTTTCAACATGCGAAGCTGAGTACATAGCTCTTACGTCATGTGTTAGTCATGCAATCTGGCTAAGAAGGTTGTTGAAAGAGTTAAGCATGCCTCAAAAGGAGCTAACAGAGATTTGTATCGACAATAAGTCAGTAATAGCTTTGGCTAAAAATCTAGTCTTTCATAACCGATGCAAACATATCGACACTCGCTATCATTATATAAGAGAATGTGTTGCAAACAAAGAAGTACAATTGGAGTATGTGAGATCACATGATCAAATTGCTGATATTTTCACCAAGCCACTCAAGTTTGAAGACTTCACAAGATTAAGAAACTTACTTGGTATTATAAAACAAGTTTAAGGGGGGGTGTTGAAAATAAACTTGTTTAAGTCCATAAGAAGTGTTTTAAGCCCATCAAAATGAGGCTCAATAAGTTGGATTTAACCCAAGTGCAAAGCTCATAAAAGAAAAAGCCCAAGTCCAAATTAAAGAAGCCTTCCACCTAGAATCTTCTAGTGTTAGCTAGATATTAGCTTTTTGCATGTGAATTATTTGATTACTTAGATTATTATTAGAAGTGTGTAGAAGAAAATATATGTGGTTTTAAGGATTTTTGTAATTGTTTATTTGTGTAGTTCTCATTGTTTCTCATGTAGTATAAATACCCCTTCTCATTTGAGTTAAAGCGTCAAGTAACAAGCAAAGCTTCTAAGAGTGAAGAGAAGAGAGAAAGAAACATAGCTTCTAGTAAGTGAGTGAGTTTGAAGAGTAAAGTTGAAAATTTTCTCTTGTAAAAGTATTTAAGTGAATAATAAAGTTTGTTTTACTTTCCAACACAGAGGCCATTTATTTGTCATTCACTGTATAATCCTACTTCATAATTTGATTCATTTGTTCACATATATTGGGCCTTTCTTTTTTCTTTTTGTCTTCTTTGTGAGGCCTTGTTTTCCTTCGAGCCTTTATCTAGTATTAGTTAGTTTTTGGGCCTATCTTTAATAACATTAGCTTTTTTGGGGATTGAATATAAATACCCCATTTTTTGAGGATTTTTTTTAAAAAAGGAGAGGTTGTTAAAAAAAAGGAGAAAAAAAAACTTTCAACAAAAAAAGGAAAAAAGAAGGTGGTTGTTAAAAAAAAAATGATTTCAAAATTAGTGAAAAAGATGAATCATCTGGAAGCAAATCCATATCCATGATCATTCAGTCTGAGGGAGGTTTTAATGCTGGAATCACTCTGACTAAAACCAATTATGATATATGGTCTTAGTTGATGGAAATGCCAATCACTAAAAGGGACAAAATCTCTTATATTTGTAGTAAGAATAAGCCACCTACAGATTTCAACGCTAGATATGAAAACTGGTATGTCGAAAACCAAAAAGTGAAATGATAGTTACTGATTGTGAGGCTACATGGTATGCCTAGGACCATTATTACCGATCGTGATGCAAAGTTCTTGAGCTACTTTTGGAAAACATTATGGGATAAACTAGGAACAAAACTTTTGTTTTCTACTACTTGTCATCCTCAAACTGATGGACAAACTGAAGTAATCAATAAGACTTTATCCACTTTGTTGAGGGCTGTCATTAGTAAGAATATTAAGACTTGGGAGGATTGTTTACCACATGTTGAGTTTGCTTATAATCGTTGTGTTTATTCTGCTACTAAGTTCTCTCCGTTTGAAATTGTTTATGGGTTTAATCCTTTAGCTCCTTTGGATTTATCACCTTTACCTATTTTTGAGCATGTGAACTTAGATGGTAAGAAGAAGGCAGAATTTGTGAAGCAACTCCATGAGAGGGCACGACTCAACATAGAGTGGAGAACCGAGCAATATATGCAGCAAGCAAACAAAGGATGTCACAAGCTGATTTTTGAGCCTGGAGATTGGGTGTGGTTATACATGAGAAAAGAAAGGTTCCCGGTACAAAGACGTTCTAAGTTACTGCTCCGAGGAGATGGTCCATTTCAAGTACTCGAACAGATAAATGACAATACGTATAGGCTTGATTTACCAGGTGGGTACAATGTTAGTGCTACTTTCAATGTTACTAATTTGAGTCCTTTTGTTGCAGATGATGATGATTTGAGGGCAAATCCTTCTCAAGAGGGGGGCAATAATGAGGACATCAAGGCTGTCAAGATTCGTGGTCCAGTACAAGTTCTTGTTGGTCCAGTGACGAGGGCTCGAGCTAAAAGATTCAAAGAAGAGCTGAATAACTTAGTCCGGAGAGTTCTACAATAAGAAGAAAGTGTGTTCACTACTGAGGGTGAACAAAGGTTAGTTTTGCTCATCCAAGTCAATCCGGGAGAGAACCAATCAGCCATATACGTCCATTGAGTCATTGCATGTCTAATCCATTATACACATGCAGGGGGGGTTATAATATGATGGAGACGTGTTTTCTTTGTAATTTTATCTTGAATTTTACATTTTAATTATTGAGTATTTCTAGAGTTATTTTAGGCGTATTTTTTTTATTAAGGGTAGATTAGTAATTTTACAATCAAAACCCTAGAAAGTGTAATTCGGCTATATATGTTCTGCCTACAACATTATGTTTTCAGTTTTCTGGGAAATTAATCAAAGGGTGAGAATTTTTCTTCTCGAGTTCTTGAAGGGACTTTTCTGAACTTATCAAGGGATTCCTTGTGGTGTTCAAACTGACTTATCAAACGGATCATCCATCCCCGTTTGTGGCGTCTTCACCATACCAAGGTTCTTGCTTTGCTAAGCAATGGGTCGCGATTTCCATCAGACTTGAAAGGTCTTGGGGTTGCGTTTCCAGATTTGGTAACGGGTTTCATCACGTTCTTAGCGTGGTTCGTATCACTCAGGATAATGGCACTAAGTATACCTAACAGCTTGCCTGACACCTAAGCCCATACCTGGAGAGGACACTCATGTATCGCCTACCAAATTTAGAGAGGCAATCGAATTACCTACGCTTGCAAAATAGGGAGGTAATCAGAAGTAACAAAACCCTGCGTGGGTTTATAGACTCTAAAGCGACGGTGGGGCATGCAGTGCCATACTATAAATCCACGATGCTAATACGGTACTCATATATGATCCTATGACACGTGTAGTACAAAACTAAAGTGTAAAAATAATCGTATTCTAGTTTTTAAATAAAATAAGCATATTAGGTTTTTATAGAAAAATGAGCAGCATAACAACCCTATTTTTGATATACTCAAAAATAACCTGCACTGAGAAAATTTCTAGAACAATACAGTATATATCATAGAATCACATTCCACCACATATATTCAAATAACTCAAAATCCACATTTATTCTCATATATTATAGAAAATAAGTTTTATTTGAAAATAGTATAAAAGGGTGGGAACTGAATTCCTACCTCACCAGAATAACGATACCACGCTATTGAGTCTTTAAGGTACTGTTGACGATCGTTCGGAAGGTCGAGAACCAATTCTAAGTCCTTGATCGTCTTCTTGCGAAAAAATAACTTCTTAATGGAGCTTCAAATCCACAAATGAATCTCTTCGCTGAATTCTTAGCATTCAAAATAGATAAATTAGACATGTAACTTGTCCAATTCGGGTTCGGCCCATACTAGACTAGTGGCACACAAATCGAGCCAAATCTTAGCCGTCTGATTTTGATTTTAGTGGTGATCACAAAACATTGGCAATATTTATAGATATATATATATATATATATATATATATATATATCAAACTTTCCTATTTTTCAAGTACAATCCAAAAATGACAACAAAAACACAATCCAATGGCAACTTTTGATTCGAGCAGTATAGGGTTAAGATATGTATACCTTGATGATCATTACGATAAGATGAATCTAACGAACCCAGTTAGAGGTCAAATGGTGGCTAGAATCGTTAACGGCAATGAAAATTCCTCCGCGGCTCCTTCTCCTTCTCCAGCAGCTCTTGGAGTTTGGCGGCGGGCTCTCGGTGACCTGGGGAAGCTCCGCTTGCTGCACGGTTGGTTGGACGATGCCTGGGGTGAGCTACGGTGGTAGCTTCTTCCTTCGGCCGAGAGGGATTTGAGAGCGAGAGAGAGAGTGGTCGGGGGCAAGGGAGAGAAAAGAGAGAGAGAGAGAGAGAGAGCTCATGTGGGATAAGTAGGGGACTATGAAGATTTTTAAAAAATTTCACTATAATCTCGGTTCCTAAATCTCTATTAATCTAGTCCAAAAAAATTGTAATATAGTCTTTCAGTACAAAACTTTTACAATTTAATCCCTCTATTATTATATCCGAAAAATTAGAAAAATGTTCAAATTACCCTCGAAAATTCCGGGTTTTTACACTATATATATATATATATATATGTGGTGTTCAATAATTTGGTTTTTGTGCGGTTGTATAATCATATATACATATAAATTGCAGTAAACTTGAAGCTTCTTACGAGGGCCTATATATGCAAGAAGTTTGACCGGAAGATAAGCAGTCTCTGTTTGCAAGGCTTGTTGTTCGACCTGTGTCCACCACGGATGAAGTCCTTGGAAGAACGAGCAAAGTGAAATTCTCCATTCATGGAAGGCATGTTTGTGCAAGAAAATACGTGCATAAGGCAAATACTATTACTAGTTCTAGTACTGTCAAAAGCTCTAAACCGACTTCACCATCCAAGAGGCTAATTATGTTTAATATTGACTAAATAATCATTTGTTTTTTCGCTATCTTACAATTATATGCAATAATTTACTGATAAAATACATATTATAAATTGTAAACACAATATTGGCCCTTGATGGCACGGTCTTAGACCGTACCATCGGTTTTTAACTTTCAGTCGTTGGATTTGTTTAATTTAAGGATTTTGACCCTCCCTTTAGTGAAACTTTGTTTATTAATTCGTGGAATATGAGATGGTTTACATCAAAAAAATAATAATCATATAATAATCAGACTTTTGATTCTGTATTATTATGGTTTTAATAATCTGATTATTGGTTTATTGGTATGTTTCTGTCATATAGTACTTCTGTTTTTTGTGGTGTTTACATTCCCAAGAACAAGGATTGAAAACTAAGATGCTTGTATTTTCAAGTTTGTATATCATCTACAAATATATTTATGTACACAACAGTCCAGGTCGATCACTAAGTGAAGTATCCGTACAAGATGAAATCGCAGTGAACATACAGTACTCATGTGTTAAAAAGAGGCCATCTGCGGAGGAATATTAATTGTAACCTGTATGCATATTTTTATCTCCAAAACTCTTCCAATTCTTCTAGACTTTTGTTGACATAGAAAACTGGTAAATACTAGAATTTAGAATCAAGTTTTGGAAGAATAATGCCAATAAGTAAAGAGAAAGCCAAAAGAAAGATATATGTAAAAACACTCCAAAAAAACAACAGAAGCACGGAAAGGATCTCGGTATATTATAAGGGTATCCATAGTATAATATATATATATATTTATATATATATGGCACTGCTGCTCCAGTAAGTTTTTCTTTTTTTCTTTTTAACTTATCTATAAGCATTGTTTTTGCTCAATTAAAATTTATTATATACATCTTTTCATAATAAAAATATTAAATAATATACATCTATTATTATTATTATGTATTTTTCTGATTACTCAATTCATTGTAACCACTAAATAATAATAAGATGGCTAACAAAAATACTTAAAGATGTATTAAAAAAATTACCTACTGGATAATTATTCCTGTATGTATATATGAGATATATGTATATTCATATATAGTTCTTTATATATTTACAAATAAATTGACTCATAAGGGTGTCAAAAGCAAGTAGAAGCAATATTAATCCATGGTTGAAACCCAACTAGAAACTTAAATTTTTGTCTTTGGTAAGACACTCCAAGAAAGAATGTAGCCCCGGCATGTATCTACTCTAGAATTGCATACATCGACTTCTACTTAAGTTCTGCTAGCGAGCTAGGGTCTATCATGTGGTACCAACATGTTGAGGTCTTACGGCCTTTTAATCCTCAATCAATATTATATTCCTTGTTCGTGGATATGCAATTTTGTCAAACTTCAATACTCAAAAATAATAAGAATGTAAAAATGGACAGTCATATAAGTGGAAATCATATGTAGGATCCAAAGAATCATAACCATGAAAATCTAAAATGTCATTTATATAATCAGATTGATACATCAAGTGGTATTGGGCACCATATGATATTATATGACATTACTGTATACATTATCGATCATGATATAATACTCATCACACATACCGATTAAATTATTTATGTTGCTACCCCACTATAGAGCCTAGTATCATCTCTATGACAATTAATCTCCATGGCCAAATATACTTGAACAAGAAAAAAGAAAGAAAAATGAGGAAACAACAAAATCCATGGAGTATCTAATATCACACAGATATATGCTTCTTGTTTAATCGGTTTAAGTTATGTTTGGTGCACCGTATTGTATTGTATTTATTGTATTGTATTATATTATATTGTACTGTATTATTCTACTACAATACTATGTTTGGTTTTTTGTATTTATATTAAGATGTTATATTAAAAAGTTCATTTGAAAAATATAATTTTCAAAAAATTACTTAGAAAAATATCATTTTGAAAAAATATTTAGGAAAATACCACTTGTAAAATTGCCACTTTTAAAGAAGTTATTTACAAAAAAACTATATTTTTTATATAAATTTAGAAAAATATTATTTTTTAAAATTTATTTAGAAAAATACCACTTTGAAAAGAATAAAATAATGCGCGAGAAATTAAAAACATAAAAACTGAGGAGAATGAATATTGTACAATACTACATTAAAGTTTAAATTATGTAATACTATGCAATACAAACTTTTTATTCTGTATTGAATAATACTTTTCACATTGTATTAAATTTTTATATCGTATTAAATAATACAATACCAAAGTACAACTAAACACAGTATTATGTTTAGTGGATACAATACAAAATTTTTATACAGTGTACCAAACATGATTTTAATATCCAGAAATGAGCAGTACGTACCTCGTGAGAAAAATGTCCAAAAGCTTCAAAATGAAGATATATTGCGAGATCCCATGTGAAGATTCAATAATTTCAAGATCAAAATATGAAAATCAGTGAAGATAAGTTGGATAAGAGTCTTCGAATTCGTGTACCTATGAATAAAGGAAATCTAAGTCTCAAAAGATAATTAATGAACTTTTAAAATGAAAAAAATCATGTCTAATTAAGGTTTATTAAGAGATTAAAAAAATGTTTTGGTTTAAAAGGGATTAAAGGAACGTAATTTATGGGCTTTCTACGTACTGTTCTCGAAACTAATAGATTTATCTTCGTCATGACGACAACCTCGAAAAATAGAATTCGAAATGATTTTTTAACTCTGATCATGTGTTTTACTCGTTTTTAAATATTGAAGATTCACTTTTTAGTATTTCTCTTCATCCAAAAATAATTACAATTTGTTATATGAGCACAAATTGAGAATTGATGTATGGCTTTTGCAGATCAATGTTTCATAAACTTTAGTTTTTCGTTTAAATGAATTTTCCATACAATTATATTTGTGAACATACATGCCTAGCTCAATGATAGATATTTTTGGTCATCCATACCTTTTGTTTCTAAAAATTAAGTCTATAGGACTTTCGGTTTTCTTTAACCACATCTATATAAATATATATATATATATATATCTTGAAGATATCACTTGAAGTAAGGAGGGAGTTCCCAAGTTCAAGGCAAAAGATGGGCGGGAGTTCGTGAGCACAAGAGTTTTGCAGCAGTGTACGTAGTCAAGAAGGATGCACGTAAATCAACTCCTTTAAAGAAGCTCGGGACAACAAGATTAATTACAAGACTTAGGGGCGTGATCAGCCGACACTAAAAGGGAGTTTTCTTTGAATAAGTCCCTTACATTGTAGTTTATCTCTTTTCGTATTGACTAGCTAATAGAGATTAACTCCCGTGAATGTAGAAGTTTGGGATAAAATGGAAGAATGGATTTAATGGAGAGATCAGATAGTCACTAATCACGACAAAACATTCGGAATACCAGATAGATTTATTTTACAGAAAGCACACACTCAAGAAATACCATCAAAGTAATAACAAGACACTAAAAATTATAGTGGTTCAATCATAAATCAACCTACGTCCATTTTAGCATATTGCAGCAATACTATTGTTAAACAATAATACATAGATTATAAGGCAATTTCTACACAAAAATTTCCTCAGAAAGAATTATGACAGACCCAAGTATTTCACTCTCTTTTTGTCTCACCAATTCTCTCTACCCATTCTTCTTCTTTTTCTATTTAGCCAAAGAAGCCCGTATAAGAACCTAAAAAGAATCAAGTAAATCCTAGTGTTTAACACTCACTCTTTACTCTTCACCTCTTTCTGTATTTTCTTATTCCCTGCCTTGTCAAAGAATGTGCTCTGCCTATCTCTCTAAAAGAGACTTGCAGCCCCTTGTAAATTACATCGTGAGACGTATTCTGATGATTTACATTACAGTAAAGCCTATGAATAGTAATACCAAGTCTCACTACAAGAAGTTTTACCTTTATCGATGCAATAAAAATACCACTCTGGCCAAAGTATGTTTTACCGACACATTTCAATTCTATGTGTCGGATAGGTCTCTTAAAAAAATTTAGTTGAATGTACTTTTCCCGACGGACTGCACGTCAGCACATGTATCATTTGCCGACGCATTATTAATTTTGCGTTGACAAAGAATTGCCCCCCAAAAACATTACCCGTGAAATGTGAATTTTGGGAGCATTTTTTTGTAAGATAAAAAACCCCTTCTCCCAAATGTGAATTTTGGGGGCTCTTTATTCAAGATAAAATTTTAAGAACATTTGCCGACGCATTATTAATTTTGCGTTGGCAAAGGGTTGCCCTCTAAAAAAAAATGTCTACGAAATATAAATTTTGGGTACTTATTTTTGTGAGATAAAATTTTAAATACATTTGTCGACGTATGATTGATTTTGCATCGGCAAAGGGTTGCCCACTAAAAAAATTACCTGCAAAATGTGAATTTTGGGTGCACTATTTTTTTGAGATAAAATTTCAAATACAATTGCCGATGCATTTTTGGTTTTACATCGGCAAAGGTTTATACCCACTAAAAAAAGTAGGCATAAATGCTGAATTTTGGGCGCTTATTTTTTTGATAAAATTTGAAATACATTTGCGGATAAATTGTTGATTTTACATCGGCAAAAGATTGGCCCCAAAAACATTACTCGCAAAAGGCGAATTTTTGGTGCCTATTTTTTTTAGATTAATTTGTAAATACATTTCCCGACGCACTTTGCATCAGCAAAAGTGCCAATTATTTTTATTGTTTAATATATATACATTTGCTAATGATTTGTGTGTCAGCAAAGGGTGAACTTTTTTATTTTTTTTATACATTTGCCAATGCTCTTTTGCGTCGATAAAATATGAGCACTTGTTGATTATATACATTTTTCGTTATGATTCATTGATTAATACTCGCATTCTCCCAACATCCAAAAAAATGGTTAATGGAACATGAATGGTATTGGAATTGATTATTAAGAATAAGATGGTAACTCAAAAATTAATGGTCCTTTTGGATATTTTGTCTTTATTCTAATCTGGGTTTTTGGTTGTAGGCAATGAAGAAGGGGTGGAGGCCTTGTGATGTGGAAGCTCGGCCATTTTTTGTGTTGGGTGATCTGTGGGTAAATTTCAAGGAGAGGAGCACTTATGGTGTGGGAGTGCCTCTAATATTGAATGTCTGTGATAGTATGGTTCAGTACTACGTTCCTTATCTATCCTCTATTCAAATATATGGCGACTCTACAAAGTTATCCATAAAGTTGAGGTATCAAAGCGTGCAAATTTTTTTGTGCATTTGAATATACTTACTGGGAAGCATTTTGACCCTATTATGGGACTTTTTTGTTAATTTGGTATATGAATTGTTAAGAGTTGTGACAGATGTAATCTTGTAATATTGGTTTATTAGTTTTGTTCTCTAAATGATTCTACTCAAAATTATTTTTTTGAGCTAGTTAGAGAATGACTTTTCGCTATATAGGTGGGTTCTCTTAGATTTTGAACATCAATATGTTGTGACCATGTCGTATACAAGGGCCCTGAAACTTGATGCTTTTTTTTCCCCTAAAAAACAAATAGTCATGCTGATTATTCAGTTGCCATGATATGAAATTGCAACTACCTCCAAAGTTATTAATTGTAAGTCTCTAATTTTATACCAGCACAATTTCATACAGAACCTTATTTCTTTTCTTTATATAAAGCATCTATAGTCTTTTCAGGATTTTGTATTTGCTTCCATTCTTGGATTGTTTCTTTCATTGTCAGAATAGTTTGCACTCTCTTATTTAGTCAAGCTATGTGGTCAAAACATAGAAGGTTTCTCCTAATGTCCCTCTCTCTCAATCCCTTAGCTTGTGTAAGTTGTTAAGCNTTTTCTCTCACATGAAATTAGTGAGTGGTTATTGACCAAAATAGATAAGTATATGAATGTAGTAATTGTTTGAGTTTTGAAAGATATATTTTGATTAAGTTATATTTTGTCATTGTTCGTAAAAATCTACAGATTTGTCACGTTAATGCTATATTCATGCAAGTGTTTGTCGTAATATGATAGTTATTTACATTAAATTTATGAATAAATTATCTAAATGAATAATGTGCTAGAATATTCACAATGAACGTTATGATTTTATTTGTCACGACCCAAAATCGGGGCTAGTGGCAGAAGGGAAATTTCACAAAGGTGGGAAATTCCTTAATTTATTTGAAAAGTGTCAAAAGTTCTAGTTTTTATAAAAACAGCCCATTTAAATAAAATATTTGGAATTCCATCCCGTGAACCACTCCCACAGTTCGTATACACCACCAAACATAAATTGAAAAATTACTTGAAAACATAAAATTAATTAAGAAGAAACCAAACCCCGCATCATCATCATTCACAACAGATATCCAATACCAGAATGGCATGCATAAGTTTACAGACAAAATAGAAAGCAGTAATCTTGGTTAAATGCAAACACCAAATTCCAAATAGTCTAAAGACTATGACAACAAACTCCTAGCATTACCAAGAGGCAAACTGCAATCAGGATGACCTCTTACTCCTCTTGATCATCAAGATCGCACTGGAGACCACCTGAGGAAGAAGGTAAGGGGGGGTGAGCAAAAGATGCCTAGTAGGAAAATAGTTACCTCGGGGAAAAACAGTTCAGTGATGGGAATCTCTTGCATGGTTAGTTCAAATCCAAAACATACACACATGTATATATATAATCCAAACCGGGAGCCAATATATATATAACAGTGTAATAAAAACCATCACTCCATATGCACATGACACAAATCAATCCATACCCATGAGCTCACATCCTCTCATCTGTGGAAACCCAGGATGATGGCACTAAGTGTACCTAACAGCCTGCCTGATACCTAAGCCCATACCCGGAGGGGACACCCATGTGTCGCCTACCAAACCTGGAGGGGCAACAGAATAGCCTACACCTGCCAAATGGGGAGGTAATCAGAAGTAACAAGACCTTGCGCAAGTTTACGGACTTTCACCGACGGTGGGGCACACAGCGCCATGCTGTAAAACCCACGATGCTAACACGGTGCTCATGTATGATCCTATGACACGTGCAATACAGAACTGAAGTGTAAAAACTACTGTACTCTAGTTTTTCAATAAAACATGCATAATAGGGTTTTATAGAAAAACGGGCAGCGTAACGGCCCTATTTTTGATATATACAAAATAACCTGCACACAACAAATTCCTAGAGCAGTACAGTATATATCTTATAACCAGATTCCATCACATATAATTCAAATCATT
>JXTB01000351.1:222366-247533 GCA_002914805.1 Parasponia andersonii
GAACTTAGAGATGCCGAGGATGTGGGTAAGATTATCTAAAGTCATTATTTCTATGAACTTAAAAATTGTAGATTGTTTATAAACTATTGGATTCTCTATAATCAAGCATCCATTTTTTTTTTCTTTTTCAAATAGGAAATCAACTATTTCAAGAGTTGATTTGACTCTCGACAGCAACAGCCATTATATCCAATTGATGCTTGGTTGTTACTTTTTATCATTCTTATATTTTGAAAAAAATATGTTCATTGTATGTCTCTCTCTCTTGCTGGCTCTTTCAAATACAGCAAAGGCTATTTTATGCAGCGTTAGTTTTACAACTCTACAACAACGACCTCAACGTCCAATCGCCACCTCCACCTCATAGGATAGAGTTTATTTTTTTTTTTATATTGTAAATTTATGAATAATTTGTATCACTTTTACTATTTAATAATTTTTTTAATAATTTACTTGTTATTAATTATTAATATATGAATTAATTATATATATTCTTAAATTATTTATCAATTACTAAAAATTTTAATTATTTATTAGTAATTATTAATTGATAAATACTAATAAATAGTTAATTTTTTAAAATTTAATATGACATTTGCCGACACATATATGCTAAAACGTTGGCCAAAGTTTTATAAATTCAAAAAAATTTAATTATTAACTTTCCCCTTTCTCGACGCATTTGTGCGTCGATAAAGAGTCTGATATTTGCCGATGTGTATTTTGCATCGGCATACGTCAGCATAAGTCATTACAAGAAATGGAACTTTCTCCGACGAACTAAGATCTCTATGTCGAGAAAAGTACCATTTATCGACGGACTATGTCCCCACGTCAGCAAAAGACATTTAAAAAAATTTACAATTTTAGAATCTTTTCCGACAATCTACGCGTCAGCATAACAGTTCAAGGCCTATGTTTTGTTGCTTTGTGGGAAAGGACTAAACGAAAAAAAAAACCTGCTAAGAGTTTCGACCAAACACCTGTGGGCGCCAAATTGTTTTCCTTGACTTTGTGTTTAATCCAAATAATTTCTTCTTCCTTTTTATTTATCCTAACTTTGCCTCTGCCTCCATTTTTCTACAGATCTCTCTCTCTCTCTCTCTCTTTCTCTCTCAATACTAATCCTTTAACACTTACAAAAATCCTAAAATCCTCAATAATAATCCCTTAACTTGTGGCCAAATCATGATTCTGTCCCCCAGATTAGAAAAAAGTGAAAACCTTCTCAGCCGCCATATCTCGTTCTCATCGAGGTAAGTTATAGGTTCTAGTTCTTTTGTTCTGTTTTTTATTTTTGCTTTATTAGGTAAATTGTTTTTATTTTCGTTTTTTTTTTGTTCTGAAGATTAATATTCGTACTACAAGAAATTGGGGAGACAAAATGCACTAGTTCTTGAGCAGATTAGGTGTGATGAAAATATACCAGCCTGATCAAGAATGATACGCATAAAAAAATTGGGTATGAGAGGACCTTTTAAGCTTTCAATCTCAATTTCAATTTTCATGGATTCTATCTCTTTTTTATGATTATCACTGGTTTGTTTAGGTTTATTAGGTTTTCATTTGGGGCTGCGGTTATTTTTAGGAAAAATAAAAGTTGTTGATGAGTTTTTAGTGGAGTTTTCCTCTTCTTCGATTTGGGGCTGCGGTTATTTTTTAGGAAAAATAAAAGGGCTGTTGTTTCTTATTAGGTTGTGATTGTACTATTAAGTTGATAAAGTTTATATGGGTTGTATTGTAGACCGACAATGTCTATCTTTTGCAATCTGTAGGCTATTTGGGCCTTTAGGATATATTGCTAGTGATGATTATGAGATGGTACTTTGGAACTTTAGTTTGTGCATCTCTAGTGTAGTGCGGCTGGAGTTTTCAAAATATAATGTTGACCTTGGCACTGTATTTTTGTATTTAATTATATAAATTTTGAAAGAGAAAAAATCAGGTTGCTCAATGTTGAGTAGTATTTATTTCCTATGCATCAACGGAAATGATTGGCTTATCCAAGCTGACTAAGCAAGATTTTGTGAATGCTGATTGTTGTGTGTATAATTTAATCATAAATGTGTGATTGTACAGAGGGAAGAAATTGCTAGATGAATGGATAGAAACAAGTGATCTTTGTATTGAGAAGATGCTAGACTACATTGGAACCAACATAATGAAATATGAAAAGTTGATACTTTAGGATGTAACTGTTTCAGTTGTTATTATGGAAGTAGGCACAAGGCATAAACAAGTGTGAATGAGAATGGAGCTTGTGTTTATGTTATGTGGTGTTGAAGTTTATGGCTCAGTTTCAGTTTGGTTGTCCAAGACAAGGATCGTCTAGAACATAGAATGTAATTTTCCATGAATTAAATAGTTTAGATAGCATCCAGTTGTGATGGAGATCTTAGATTTCAGTTGACTTGAGATTGAGTTTGTTACGTGGGAGCATTATTAAGGTATAACCACGTGAATCAAAATCAATATACTGTGGAAAGTTGGACTAGATTAGAACATTGAGACAGTTTTTCCAAATTTATATGAATTAGTTTAACTTTTGCTGGTAGAAAGATCCATCAAAGACAATTAATTTGCTTGAGAAGCGTAGATGGATTGCAGCTTGTAGCTATTTTTAAAGATTTGTATTAATATGTAGATTCCTTTTACATTTTAAAGATTTATCTTTGTTATTGTTAATTCAACTTATGGTGTGACTTCTTGTTTGTTAGTGTCATTGCTTTTGTACCCTTACAGAATATAAAATACCAAAAATACCCCTATGAGTCTTAAAATTAATAAAATACCCCCATATTATAGAAAGTACGGATACTATCCTTTGAATACAAGAAATATCCAAAATATCCTTAGTGCACATGAGATACCGAAAATACCCCTTGAACATGAAAAATTATACAAAGAATACAGCAAAGTAATTTTGACGTTGACAGAACAATATTTGAGTGAATGATAACCATATAACAAAGTAATCCTGAATAGGATAAGGCCTTACCCTTTAGAAATGGAGTGATAAGGCGTATTTAGGACGCATGCAAATAGAAGCACTTGCATATATGCATCGTACTCGCTCTCATGTTCAATGTTTATGTTGAATACATTTAAGATAAGATGAATGCAGACAAGAGTTGGATGAGCGTTAAGAGCCGTTTGTCAACTCAATTTCAAAGAGGTGCTAAGGCATTTACCGAAAGGGCGAAACTGTACGTTAACTCTGAAGGGAAAGAAAGATGTCCATGTATGGTGTGCTTAAATGGGAAATTTCAAGATCCACTAACAGTAGAACATCATCTAATTGAGAAGGGCATACAACCATCATATTCTGTATGGTCATATCATAGAGAGTTATTCTCTACTACCCATGATCCTATTGAGGATGAAAATGATGGGCAGGGTGGTGAGATGCAAGGTCTCCTAGCCGATATTGCTGGAATCACTGGAACAAGTCATAGGATTGACCAAGAATTGGATAACATTCCTGAAATTGAGAGCGATCAACAATCATAAAAGTTTATTGATTTATTTATGGAGATGGAGAAAGAGTTGTATCTTGAGTGTACCAAGTTCTCAGCTCTAAAGTTTTTAGTAAAGTTAATGTATTTAAAAGAACTTACCAAGTGGAGCAATAAATTGTTTGATATGTTATTGAAACTATTCATTAAAGCTTTTCCAGAGGGAACAAATTTACCTGGGTCTCACTATGAGGCGAAAATAAAGTTGCGTGATATCAGTCATGGGTATGAATCAATTCATGTTTATAAGTATGACTATGCACTATTTTGGAAGGAAAATTCAGAGTCAGTGGTGAAAGCCGTTGGGAATTCGGAATAAAATACCTAGAAAGGTGTTGCATTATTTCCCTCTAACGGCCCGATTGAAGATGTTATATAGTTCTCGACATACCGCAATGGACATGAGATGGCATGATTTAGAGGGGCCAAAGAAAGAAGGTGTGTTGAGACACCCTACCGATGGTATTGCTTGGACAAAGTTTGATCGAAAGTATCCTTCATTTTCCTCTGATTCTAGAAATGTTTGGTTGTGATTAGCGACTGATGGATTTAACTATTTTGGGAATATAAGCAATGTATATTCCATGTGGATAGTGATACTTATTCCGTATAACTTACCACTTTAGAAGTGCATGAAATCGGAGTCCATGATGCTATCTCTTCTGATTCCTGGTCTAACAACTCCTGGAAAAGACATGGACATCTTTATGAGGCCTCTTATTGGCGAGCTACAAGAACTGTGGGTGATTGGTATATAAACTCGAGATGCAGTAAATGCCAATACATTTCGTATGCATGCTGCAGTAATGTGGACCATCAATGACTACCCAGTATATGCCCTGATTTCAGGATGGAGTACTAAGGAGAATAAGGCTTGTCCAACTTGTAATGAAGATACTCCTTCTGTGGGAGTAAGGTTGCATATATTAGGCATAGACGCTTTCTTCCGTTGGATGATTGTATGAGAAAAAGTAAATAGTTTAATGGTCATCATAAAATGAGGCTGGCGCCTGATAAGTACTCCGGAGAAGACATCTTGAGACAATTGGAGTATTTACAAATCAGGTTACCTAGGAAGCACAAAGAATATGGGGGCGTGAAAAGGAAACGCACTATAATTGAGCTAAATTTGTCCAAAAAGTGCATTTTTTTTAGCTTGAGTATTGGACGAACTTGTTATTAAGACATAATTTAGATGTTGTGCATATTGAGAAGAATATGTGCGATAGTGTATTGGCAACTCTATTAAGTATCGAGGCAAATCTAAGAATACAGATAAGGCCAGGCTTGATCTTGTTGATATGAAAATCCGTAAGAAGTTGCATCTTTACAAAGTGGGGAATAGATGAAAAAAACCACATGCTTCTTACACGTTAAGTGTTCAGGAGTGAAAGAAATTTTGTTAATTCATCACGTCAGTCAGATTTCCTGATGGATTTGCAACCAACCTAGCAAGAATTGTGAGCAAAGTAGAAGATAAGATATCCGGATTAAAATCACATGATTGTCATGTATTGTTTCAATGTCTACTACCTACTGAGATTCGACCATAATTAAAAAAAGAAATCCGTGAGACTATTACTGAGTTTTGCTATGTGTTCAAATAATTATACTCACAAACACTTAATGTGGCCGATCTAGAAAAGCTTCAGCAGAATGTGATCATCATATTGGCTAAGTTAGAAAGAATATTTCTTTCTGCATTTTTTGATATAATGGTTCATTTAATTGTCCATTTACCAGAAGAGGCACTACTAGGTGGTCCTGTATAATTTAGATGGATGTATTCTATTGAACTCGCCATGGGTGTTTACAAGCAATATGTTCGAAATCGAGCACATCCAGAGGGATCTATTACTGAAGCTTACATCGTAAATGAAGCCCTCATATTTTGCTCTATGTATTTACGTGGTGTGTTGAGACTCGATTTAATCAATCCGATCGAAACAATAACAAGTTTGACTCTCATCTGCACCGATAAATATTGGTTTTTCAGTGTGTTGGTCACCCATTAGGTAAAAATGATATTGTAATTCTTCAACCATCTGATCGGTTAAAAGTTGAATGGTACGTGATGAACAATGGCTCCGAAATACAAAAATATCTTGAGTAAGTATCTAATTTTTTTTCTTCTTATGACCCAAAGTTCACTTTTTAATTTCAATTCTCTAATATATAACATTACATAAATGTAGTGAGCATATAAGAGAGTTGGAGGCTAAAGGTGTTATAAACATTGAACGACAACAGGAAGTTGAGTTTTTGTCATGGTTTAAGACCCGGGTATGATTCTAGTATCTTATCTTATTCTCAAAATTTTCTTCTTCAGTGAAGTAATTGAAGTCTCATGTCATCAATTTTTGTGTAGATAAATCAACAACGAGCAGAAACTCTGATGAGGTCAATGATGAATTATATACATTGGCTAGCAGATCTAACTTTTCTGCATTCTCTTATCCTGGATGCATAGTCAACGGTTTAAAAGTTTTAGTTGAGAAACGGGATATTAGACGCAAGACTCAAAATTGTGGTGTTCGTGGCTTTGATAGAAATTATTTCTATGGTGTGCTCCAAGAAGTATTAGAGTTGTCATATACAAAAGATTGCAGTGTTCTGATATTTAGGTACAAATAGTTTGACACTGATCCAAGGAAAAAACGGATTCAGCAAGATGATCATTTTACAAGTGTATTTGTCAATGCTTATTGGTATAATAATGACCCTTTCATACTTGCATCACAAGCTAAGTTGATATATTATACTAATGATGACAAGCTTGGGCCATCATGGAAACTTGTAAAAAAAAATACACACCCTGAAATATATGGGACTTTCCAAATATGGAAGATGATGATACTACAGCAACATCGAATGATGTCCCTATTTTGCAAGAGGCAAACTCTTCGACATTCCAACTATGGGTTGAGCTTCTGGAGTTGGACAATGTTAGATTTCAGCGAGACAATGTTGAACCAGCTGAAGTCAACAATATTGATGAATTACTTTGTGAATCTTGTGTTGTCACACAAGATGATTTTCTAGTTGATGATGATGAATTTGAGGGTGACATACTAGAGGAATATGATGATAAAGAGATTAAAATTATTGATAGTGATACAATTTCGGAGGAAAATAATAATATATCTGATGATGAGGTTTAAAAGGTCTTTTGTAGTAATTTTGTACTCATGAAAATTCTACATTGTTTATTTTAAGTTGGCATAAAATTAAATTCTAAAATTTGCTAAATATTTTCTTTGTAGGATGTCTAGCGCAGGTAGTGCACCTCCTAGTTTTGGGTTGAGTAGTGATGGCTATGACCCCAAAGGAAAGAGAGTCAGGGAAGAGACGAGAGGGATTACGATTGAGAAAGAGCTTAGACAAGCAAAAGTCGCCTAGTTGAAGGTGCAGCATGACGAGCAGACAGGGAAGCCAGTTTTGAAGCATGGCAAGATGTTCTTGAACTTACTTACTAAATTAGTTCGAGACACGATGCTAGCATCCATTCTCGCTTGGAAGGACGTTAAAAAAGATGACTTAGATCTCATTTTATAGCGACTAGATGTAAGTGTTTTAAATTTAATTTATTTTTGCATCTAATATTTAATTCAAATCACATTATGTATATTAATTAATTGTTAATTACCAGAAATCAGAGAAAGTTTGACTATCCTCGGGACAATATTATATTTATGGACTCTATCGAATAGTCCATGATGCACTATTTAAGAGACTAGAGGAACAACATGAAGGTGTATTTCATCACGATCAGTGGGAAGGAGGCTTTGGTTGCAGCCAAGGCCAAACCGTACAAAAATATTCCTGAGGACCACTGGGAGATTTTGTGCGACCATTTTGCATCTCAGGATTTTGAGGTTACATATTTTTCCAAAAGCCTCAGTCAATATTAATTATTTTATTATTAGTCGAAGCAGTTATATGCTCCTGGTCAAGGGTCATTGTCCATTGTAGGCCACATACATAAGGGGGTAAAACAACTTACAAAATTTTAATTTTTTACCATATTGGTTGTTAATTACATATTTCTTAACAATAATAAATTTTTTAGGGCAATTCGGAGACTGGAGAGCTTATGAGTCAACTTGATTGCTTCGAGGAAAGACATTTCAAGAACAATAGCTGGAGGAGTGAGTACACTCAACAAAAACATGTAAGCGTTTCTTTATATTTATTATTTCTCAATTAATAGAAATGTATACTTTTAGAAATTAACAAAACTTTTCTTCCGGTGATAGGCTGAGATGATTGCTTCGAGGGAGGAGGCACTGACTCAAGCTCAGGCTCAGGCTCATGAGATCACAGACCCAGTGGACCCAGCATTATCAGCTAAGTCTGTTATGGGTCCCATTTCAATTGACGAGTACGCTATCATGACTCAGTCCCTTGGTACTCGTTCGAGGTGGCAGAAGCGAGTAGGCTCACTCCCTCGGTTGAAGAGTGTTGGAGGTCCTAGGGCTACTAGCATAAGCAATGATACTGCCGTGCAGTGCGAGCATGCAGAGACAATCGCCAGCTTGAAGCAATAGTTGGCCGGGAAAGATACAGAGCATCAACGCAAGCTCGAAGAGCATCAAGCTGAGACTCAGCGTCGTCTCAATGATCAACAACGGCTATTGCAGTCACTGATAACTCAGTTGGGCAACAATGGCCTAAATATTCAGTTATCGCCTCCGACCCAGCCATTGCCACCTCCTTCGTCCCAATAGCTTGTTTTTTTTTTTCATTTGTGTCTCTTA
This sequence comes from Parasponia andersonii, assembly GCA_002914805.1. Taxonomy (NCBI): domain Eukaryota; kingdom Viridiplantae; phylum Streptophyta; class Magnoliopsida; order Rosales; family Cannabaceae; genus Trema; species Trema andersonii. The sequence continues at coordinate 230,639 of JXTB01000351.1, forward strand.
ATTGTGTATTTTTCATACCTTTTATAAATACTTTTGTATAATACTATTTCTATTTAATATATTTAGTTTTTATTATTTAATAATTTGTATTTAATCTCTTTTATTATTTAATTTTATTAAAATTTTTAATATTTGTTAATTTTAAATAATTTTGTTTTTTTTATTATAATATTTTTTTGTGACGTGCCTACAAAACGCGTTGGCAAAGGTCACCGCTAAGAGGGAATTTCCTGACGAGAAAGCATGTCACCAAAGATCAAGCTAGTCTAAAGCTTTGGCAACGTGCCAGGTATAGTTTGTCGGGAAAAGATTGTGCAATTTTTGAAATTCGATCAGTTTTTTCCCGACACTAAATCTTCTCCGACCCTTGTAGTGCATCAACAAAAAGTATCTTTGGCGACAGAGTCTAGTATTGCGTTGGGAATATCTCTTTGCCGACAAACTTTTGTCGACACTCGTTGCTGACCAAATTTTGCGTCACGAAAGCTTATTAACATTTGGCGACATATTTTTTGCATCTTTACCGACGCTTTAATCCATCCACAAAGGTGATGATTCTTGTAGTGTCTTCACATGGTTTCTTGATTGCCATGACATATATATACAATGTTTTGACAAACTAATCCTCCAAAAAGTTTCCTTTTCTATCGCGACGCTTGTATAGAATGTCGAGACAAACCTAATTCTCTGTGTGATTATCTTTCTCTGTCATGACAGCTTATTCGACTGTCATAACATTGAATGTCAAAGCTAAATTATCACAGTAGATATTAGCATAGTGAGTGTTAAACCACACTAAAATTTGGTGTTCTTTACTTTGATTACTTTCTTATTGAATTTGCTTGTTTATTTTCTGTCATAAATTAAACCATATAAAACAGAGTTGGTAATCATTTAGAATTAGTCTTTCAATTGCTTTTCGTAGCTATTTTCTTTGTATTACTCTGGAATGTATATAAGACATGGAAAATTTCCACCAACTTTTGGATGTAGTTTTTGCGTTCATATTTCTTCTATTTGCTGTGGTTGTAGTTGCCGATTGACTGTGTTCTCTTTGTTTACATTTTGTGTTGCGCCTTTTCTTTTATTATAGATATACTTTCGTTGTCTTCAAGTTGTTGTGCAAAGAAGGTAGACATATAGGAGTCAACATAGTTAGATGCTATTTCTCCTGATTTGCTTCTCTTCTTAGTCGGATTTTCTTTTTATTTATTTATTTATTTGACTTGGAATGTAAGGTGTAAGATAGGTTTTGTACTATATATCTGTTTGTGTGTATATGTAATGTGTTTATATATAAATATATAATAATTTATTGAGACAATATCCAAGAAAATTTTAGATATATATGTTTGTTAACTTGCCCTAAGCACGTGCTCATCAATATTTTTCCTATATCAATAGGCAACTTGTAAAGTTAAATGTCAACACATCCCTCTTCTATTAAAGAGATGGTAGGGATTTCATATTTGTAGCGAAGGTCAAATCTTTTAATGTTATGAATCTGTTTAAATATATTTTCAAAATTAAGAATAATGTAGGAATTATACAAAGACTAACTGAAGTATAACAGTATGCTCAACCTCGCAGATCATACTTTGAATGGCAAAACCTGAACTTGACGGAACGATACATAACCCAAGCCTTAAAGTTAAACATATTTATAATTCCAATTAGAAAAAAAATAATGAAGCTATTTATAGTACATGTTAATATAGTAATTTTAAAAGTCATTCAATTCGCATTATGCCAAATTAGTTAAATCGTGGAAGAACTATTCTCAAAGACATATCCATAAAACTTTATTATAATTCCAAAATATTTTATCTATTTTTTTCTATTATAACTGACAACTGCTTCTATGTTAGTATACCTACGAAGAAAAAAGAAAGAAAGAAAAGAACTGTGCCCCAAATCTAATATGCTGAGGTAACATGATTCCTTGATTTGCTTACACTTATTCTTTTATTGCTTTTTTTTACTTCTTCTACTAAAATCTAAGCATGTGCAATTATATTAGGAAAGATTTGTATCCAGTCATGTATGGGAGAAGGAAAAAAAGAATGAAATAAAACTAACCAATAATTAGATACCCAAACAATAATTTATTAAATTTCTCAAACACATGCAAGAACAAGAGTTCAATTGAGTTTTTCCTACTCTTAATGAAGATGTTGGAGTTGAGAAATACTTCGAGCTTGCACATAAGTTTCTTTACTATACAGTTTCGTACATCTCAGGATATTCTATTGCACATGCAACGTATCAAGCTGTGACCACATTACAGGCATGCATTTAGTACTATAGTTATACTATAGTAAAGCTTGGTGCATATCTCAAAAGCAACATGCATACCACAAAGAATGTCATATATGTTAATCTCATTGGCGTTCTCTTCATTAGTGTTCGAAAACCTGTTTCTGCAATAGCAGACACTCTTACAACAATAGGGAAGACTACAGAAATTATATGATAATAGAGTGAGTAATATTATGTATACTATCCTTTTATTGAGCAAGTTTGATATTAATTCTGAAGTCCTAAACTGATCAGTTCTGTACAAATTTTCTGTAAGCAAATATGTTGAATAAATTATGTTTTGTGTAACCTATTATTATTAGTGTCCACTTTAGAGATTCTTCCTCAACCATGATTAACGCATAATCCTCACATGTCACGACCTAAAACCTGAGTAAGTGACAGAAGGAGAATTTCACTAAGATGGAAAATTCCTTGATTTATAATAGAAAGTTCTTGAAAGTCTCAGTTTTATAAACAATTTAATTAAATAAAATACTTGAAATTTCATCTCATGAACCTCTCTCACAATTCATATACACTATTAAATATAGATCAAACAATAATGGAAAAACATAAATCGAGTGTAAGTCCAAGTATCATCATCATCCACAACAAATATCAGGTACCAAAATGGTATATATAAGTTCACAGACATAATTAAAAGTAGTAATCATGGTTCAGTGTTAAATCAAAACTGAAACACCACAACAAACTACAATCTTCTAGCATTACCATGACAACAAACTACAATCAAGGAAGGTCTCTTAACACTCTTGATCACCAAGGTCGTACTGAATACCACCTGAAGAAGGAAAGTTGTGGGTGAGCATACAATGCATAATAGGAAAATAGTTACCTAGTTTGAAAATGTTTTAGTGATGGAATGTTTCGGCATAGTTAGTCTAAATCTAAAACAAACATATATAATAGTCCAAACTAAAAATTCATATATATATATAAAACAGTATAAGCAAAACCATCAAATTCATATGCATATGATACAAATCAATCCATACTCATGACCTCACATCTTTTCATCTGTGGAAACCCAAAATGATGACACTAAATGTATCTAATAGTTTGCTTAACACCTAAGCCCATATCTAAAGGGGACACCCATGTGTCACCTACCAAACTTGGAGGGGTAACAGAATTGTTTACACCTACCAAATGGGGAGATAATTATAATAAACGAACCCCATATAGGTTTACGGACTCTATACTTACGATAACACCACACTGTAAACCCACAATGCAAACATGGTAGTCAAATATGATCCTATGACACATTCAATATAGAATTAAAGTGTGAAAAATGCTTTCTACAAGGTGAACTAAACTAGATAGTGAGTTGTACTAATATCCAACAGTGTACCAAACGCTTTCTATAAGGCTATCCAGAATTTAGAAGTAAACCTTGGGTCTCTCTCAGAAACTATGCTCGAAGGCACACCAAGCAAGCATATGATGTTCTCCACATATAGTTTACTGAGTTTAGTAAGTGAGTAGTCAATCCTGATCGATATAAAGTGAGCACTCTTCGTTAACCAGTAAACTATCACCCAAACCGCATCATTCTTCCTCAAGGTCTTTGACAAACTGGTCACGAAATCTATAGTGATCTTGTCCCACTTCCACTCTAGAATAAGTAACGATTGAAGTAACCCAGCTAGCCTCTGGTGCTCAGCCTTGTCTTACTGACAAGTCAAACACTTAGCTATAAAGATAGTCACATCTTTCTTCATATCTTTTCACCAATATTGTCTCTTCAAGTCTTAGTACACCTTATTAATAGCAAGATGTACTGCGAACCTTAATTTGTTAGTCTCAATTAGAATGGTTTCTCGAAGGTTAGGGTCATTAACCATAATTAATTTTCTATTCAAGAGCAAGAATCCTTCTTTGTTGGTGCTCAATCCATCTAACTGTTCACTATTCTGAAGATAGTACCAAATTGTCCTTAATTCCTGATCTTGCTACTGACTCTGCTAGACAGTCTAGAGAAATGATGCTGAAATCATAATGTTGCTGAGGCAAGCATCTCCTTCATTCTCAAAGTAAGATGTAGTCACCAATCACAACTGAGTTTTTCCAATCCTCAAAAACTAATGTAGCTAGTATACCATGAGATTTTCTACTCAGTGCATCAGCTATAATATTGGCTTTACTAGGATGATACTATAAGTCAAAGTCATAATCCTCCATATACTCAACGTATCTTCACTATCTCAAGTTCAGATCCTTCTGAATGAAGAGATACTTCAAATTCTTATAATCAGAGAATATGTCGAACTTCACATTGTACAAGTAACATTTCCAAATCTTTAGTGCAAAGATCACTGTTGCATGCTCTAGGTCATGGTGGGATAGTTTCTCTCATGTGGTTTCAACTAATGAGAAGTATAAGCCACAACTCAACCATTTTGAATCAAGGCACATCCCAAACTCATCTTGAACTGAGGAAACTCTGTACCTCTATAACATTTCTCGATCGTTCTGACTTTAGAACAACTTCTATCTTAGCAGGATCGACTGAAATACCTTCGTAAGAAATCACATACCTTAAGAATATCACTTCTGACATCTAAAACTCACACTTTGATTTCTAAGCATACAACTGATGATCTCTAAAAGTTTTAAGTACCATTCCCAGGTGTTTGATATGCTCTTCTCGATTCTTGGAATACACCAGGATGTCGTCAATGAACATACCATAAAACGATCCAAAAACTACTTAATAATTTGATTCATGAGATCCATAAAAACTGTAGAAGCATTCATCAAGCCAAACGGTATCACCAGAAACTGAAAGTGATCATATTGAATTTTGAATACTGTCTTAGGTATATCATCCTCTTTTATCTTCAACTGATGATGACCGAATCTTAAATTAATCTTGGAGAAGAATCTTAAACCACTAAGTTGATTAAACAACTCATCTATCCTTGGCAAAGGATACTTGCTTTTCACTGTCAATCGATTCAACTTCCTGTAGTCTACACAAAGCCATAATGAATCATCAGCCTTCTTCACAAATAAAATAGGAGTACCGTAAGATGAAGTGCTACTGCGAATGAAGCCTTTGGAAATCAAGTCATCTAACTATTCTCTCAATTCTTTCATATCTGTAGGAGTAATGTGATAGGCTAGAATAGAACTAGCGAAGCTCTATGAACTAGTTCAATATAGAACTCAATCTCCTTTTCTGGTGGTAACCCTGATAAGTCTTCATAAAGCACTTTCGATACTCACATACCATCAGAATCCATAGGTCTTGATCGTCTATCCTCACCTCGCCATCAATGGCAAACAAGTTCCTATAATGCTCGATTTTTTTCTTTCCATCGATGCATACTTTTAGAATAAGACTTGGCTTTAGTGGATTTATCCTAACTTAATAAATAATGGGATGTCCATCACTAGGAAGAAGAGTCACCCACTCTGTATGACAGTCTACAATAGCTTGATACTTCGACAACTAATCCATATTGAGTATCACATCATATTGTCTCATCAATAACACAATCTATTAGCAAGCAACTTTTTATTACCAATCACAACACAATAAGACTTACACATACTAGATGCATCTACTACTCCTCCCATAGGTGTATCTAACATCAATAAATAATCCAAATCAAAAAATTCCAACTCTAATTGTTGAGTAAATGACAAGGATGTGAATGAATGGGAAACACCAGTATCAAACAAAAAATGTGCCCAAGAGTGAAATAAGGATCATACTGTTAAGTTCTATCTTGAGTGTCGTCAGCTCTAGTAAAGCATAAGCTTGGCTAGTCACCTTGTCTTTTCTCTTGTTGCCTTTCCCCTGACTATGACGACTACTGCTGGATCCTAGACCATTACTGTCATACCCACGCCCACCTTGACTTCTTAAGGCCTGAGAAGAATGGAAATTTTGACTGTAACCCTGAGGATGGTACTGATGCTGATAAGGCTATGAGAAAGTGAAAGTCTGCGAAATACCTTGTGACTGTTGTAGCCTTGTCTGAGTATTCTGATAAGAAACAGAACCTGACTGGCTCCTCTACAGTCGTCCTTGAGAAAGAAGAGATTTTTGTAGATGATTGTGACACTTCTTCTTTCTATGGCTCAGCTAGCTATAAGAAAAATATCCTTTATATGGACTACTTCCACTACCCCTTAAAGAACCAGTACTATTTGAGCTTCCACTATTCGGAATACCCTTGGCTGACCACTGTCCTTATTTCCTTCTGGTGACTTTCCTGTTGTTACCTCTACGTTGGTTCCTCTTGAAATCTAATTCCTCTTTAGTAGCTTCTGCCCGCTAGGGAGCCACTATAATTTCAAGAAGAGTATGGAAAGTCAGAGTACTAATTGTTTGAAAATGTTCTGATTCAGACGACTCCTAAACTTGGTATCTTTGTACATCTCACTCATACTCGGTCTAAGTGCAATACTTGCTAACTCAGTGAACTCTATCAAATACTTATTGAATGATATGTTACCTTGGATCAAAGTCTCAAACTGGTTAACAACTTCATCTTGTTAGTCCTCATTGGCATGGTGGGTCTTGAAAATCCATTCAACATCCTCCCAAGTTAGATCTACCACTTCTTGCATTTGTTCCACTATCTTTTACTAGCGAATGACACTCCTTATCAAACGGCGGCAAAGATTGTTAAAAACTCAACCGAAGTTCCAAGGGCTAGAAATTGCCTCTGCATCTTATGCAACCAAACAATTGTCGTGAAAGGTTTTAGTCTCTTATCATACTGCCCTCATTGGAGGTGCATAAACTGCTAGAGATGATCTGACTAATCCAGATGATGCTCCCTTGGAGCTGGAGGCTGATAGTCTGGATTGCTTGTTTGGGCAAATTCTTACTACATTGCCTTGATTAGAGGAATGAAATCCAATCGATGAGGATATTCGATTTCTAGCTGGTACCTCCGAACTCTTCTTAAAGAAATCCTTAAAAGTCTAAAATAATGTGTCAAGCTTATAAAAATAACTTCAATGTAGTTTAATGGTGATACGTCTAAGCAATTAGACTCAAACTATGATACCACAATTTCTGTTACGACCTAAAAACTAGGCCAGTGGCAAAAAAGGAATTTCATTAAGATGAAAAATTCCTTGATTTATTTTAAAAAGATCTTAAAAGTTTTAATTGTATAAACAGTCTATTAAATAAAATATTTGAAATTTCATCCAGTGGACCTCTCCTATAGTTCATATATACCATTAAACGTATATCGAATAATAATCGGAAAATGCAAATCGAGTGTAAGTCCAAGTATTATCATCATCCACAACAAATATCAAGTACCAAAATGGTATACATATATTCATAGACATAATTAAAATAGTAATCCTATTCAATGCTAAATCAAAAATCCAAACACTATAACAACACAATGCTTCTAGCATTACCATAACAACAAACTATAATCAAGGAAGGCCTTTTAATTTTCTTGATGATTAAGGTTGCATTGAACACTCTCTGAGGAAGGAAGGTAGGAGGTGAGTATATAATACCCAATATGAAAGCTGTTACCTTGTTTGAAAATGTTGTAGTGATGGAAAGTTGTGACATGTTTAGTTTGAATCTAAAACATACATATATAATAGTCCAAACCAAAAATCCATATGGATATATATATATAAAGCAGTATAAGCAAAACAATCTAATTCATATACACATGACACAAATAAATCTATACCTATGAGCTCACATTCTCTCATCTGTGGAAGCCTAAGATGATGGCGCTAAGTGTACCTAATAGCCTGTCTGATACCTAAGCATATACCTAGAAAGGACACCCATGTATTGTCTACTAGACCTAAAAGTGTAACTGAATTGCCTACGCCTACTAAATAGAGAGGTAATCAGAAGAAACGAACCCTATGTGGGTTTATGGACTCTACACCGATAATAGAACATGCAAGCTATACTGTAAACATACAATGCTAATACGATGCTCATGTATGATCCTATGACACGTACAATATAGAACTGAAGTATGAAAACTATTGTGCTATGACAATAAAATAAGCATATTAGGTTTGTAGAAAAATAGGCAACATAGCGACTCCATTTTTAATATACCCAAAAGTAACTTGCACTTAAAAAAGTTATAGAGCAATACAATATATATATATATATATATATATATATATATATATATATATCATACAATCAAATTCTATCCCAAATATCCAAAATAGTTCAAAGTCACATTTGTCATCATATATTGCAAAAAGTAAGTTTTACTCAAAAGCGATATAAAAAAAAAGGTAATTGGATCCTTATAATTATACCATATTATTGGATCCTCAAGATGTCGTTGGATAATCGCTCAGAGGGTCAACAATCAATTCCAAGCCGTCAATTACTCTCTTATGAAAAATTAATTTCTCAACGGAGTTTCAAATCCACAAACGGATCTTCACTAAAATCCTAGTACCTAAAATATCTAAATTAGACATATAATTCGTCCAATTCGAGTCTGGACTAAAACCGGACTAATGGCATATAAAACAAGATAAATCTTAGCCATCTGATTTTATTTTTCGTGTAGATCACTAAATATAGTCAATATATATCAATCTTCTCTATTTCCAGACTACATTCCAAAAATGACATCATAAATACAATCCAATGGTCTGATTAAAAAATCGAAGTTAAGCTTAAAAAACTTAAAAATAACAACTTTCAAACTAGACAAAATGGAGTCATGAAATAGATACCTGGAGATTTTTCTTTATAATATGAATCTAATGAGTCCAAGAACATCCCTTGAAATGGTCCAAAGCAGTGCCGAAAATTCAAAATTCCTGAGCTTGAAATTGGCGATTTTCGACATCTACACTTTCTGGTGGGTCCTGCAGTCCAGCACTGAGCTTCCTGGCAGCATAGTGAGGCAGCACTGAGGGTCTTCGTGTCTGGACAGTGGCAGGTGGTATCACGGCTCCCTTTAGTGTTCCTTTGGTCGAGAGAGGAGAGAAGAATGAGAGAGAGAGTCGTGGGGAAGAGAGAGGAGAATAAAGAGAGGAATCCACGTGGGGTTGCATGAGATTATGCAATTTTTTCTAAAATTACCAAACAGTCCTCTAATTTTTAAATATTTTCAATTTAGTCCCCAAAATATTTGCATTTTAATCCCCATTTCTTAAAACTTTTGCAAATATACCCCTCAATTATTTTTTCCGAAAATTAACAAAATGATGAAAATAAACTTTAAAAAATCTAGGATTTTACACATGTTCTTTTCTTCTATTTCTCTCCACCTGTCTTATTTCAGTTCGAACAATAGATCACATAATTTGTTGTCCTTTATAACAATACAGCACTAAAAACTTAAATCCAAGATTATAAATTTACTTTATTGTCAGAGTGTCATGTTTCGCACCTTTGTATTCTCCTTAACAATACGTATCATCCCTCATAATATTGTATAATAACAAAAAATGAAAGAATAAAGATAAGAAAGGAAAACATATGTCACATCTTGCTAAAAAAAGTCTCCACCTACATTTACTAAATAAAATGTTCGTATCTACATCGAATTATATGTTATGCATATGATGAGACACTAAATGCTCCTTTCTAGTCGTTTGCTGTAGTTCAAAGCCTTCGTCAAGGAAAGAAAGCAAAAATATCAGTAGCACTAAATTTTAAAGAGAAAACCAGGAAAAGGAAGGGGTTGTTGGTGTTGCAAACATATATATACCATGAAAACAAGTAACAACAATTCTGATTGTATTATTATTACCGCAAGTTCCACATCAAATCGAAAGCATTTTAAATTGTAAAAAAGTGGATTAACTATATAAAATTAATAGAATAAGATATCAGTTTAAAGTCTTAATACTATATAAAAATTAAAAAAGAGCTATTGTACAGTGTTTTATCGAAAAGGGGAAAAAAAAGTCTTCATCAATGGAATATTCATAACTTTACTAAACCCATAGAGCCATCTGTTCCATTATAAAATAGAGTTTCGAATTTTTCTTTCCCTGACATTGTAGTGAGTCATTTACCAAACATGCAGCAGTGCAGTACGTACACATGTAAAATTAAAGAAATAAGTTTCACATATAAAAAGACTAACTCATACAATATTCTATGAAAGATGACAAGAGAAATTTAGAATTCCTTGAATTTGTCAGATACCAAGTTCCAAACAAATCTTGAAGCTCCAAAATTTTGAGATCCATTTGCTGGTATTTTTCCCAAAACTTCTACTTGAAAGAGATGTAATTCGCTCCATAGGCACACCTAACAATTTTTTCTCCCCCCCTTCTCCCCTCTCAAGTTCCACCTCTCCTCATATCCAGAATACTTAAATCCTAAACCTTGGCTACATTCAATTAGATCCAACCCAGCCAATTCCCAAAATCTTGATTTCAAAGTTTTTTTTTTTAGCAAACCCCTTGTACATTAAGAAATATGGGAAAATCCCTTTGAGTTTAATTTTTTATTACAAAATTTGTAATTTGACTATTTTTGAAAATTGTCTTCTGATATCATCAAAATTAGGAAAATTGGTAGAAATGACAAATTACAATTTTAAAATAGTAGATTATTTAGAATTGAAATAAATTTAAGAATTATCTACACTAGTTTTAAACATTATTTCGATTTTTCAAATGAACTCATAACTAATAAAATAGTTTCCAAACAATTATCTATGTATCCAAATATAAAGTAAAAATATAATATAATTCTAAATCTATCACTACTAAAGGTAATTTGTTATTTCTTATTAATTTTTCTAATTTAGTTTATATGATAAGAGATTGAATTTAAAAAATAGTATAATTACAAGTTTTTTGTAATTAAAAAAAAGTTTCAAGGAGGTTTCCCATAGTAATTTCATAAAATACAAGGGGTAAAAAGCATTGTGTTGGAAATAAAACAAGTTTTATTATTTACTCAATCTTTTTATAAGAGAAAATTCTCAACTTCACTCTTCAAGCTCAGTTACTCACTAGAAACTATGCTTTTTTCTCTCTTCTCTTCACTCTTAGAAGCATTACTTCTTACTTAATGTTAGAACTCAAATAGAGAGGGATATTTATAATACATGAGAAACAATGAGAACCACACAAATAAATAATTACAAAAATCCTTAAGCCACACATATTTTCTTCTACACACTTCTAATAATAATCTAAGTAATTAAATAATTCACATGCAAAAAACTAATATCTAGCTAACACTAGAATATTCTAGGTAGAAGGCTTCTTTAATTTGGATTTGGACTTCTTCTTTTATGAGCTTTGCACTTAGGCTAACTCGAACTTATTGGGTCTTATGTTGATGGGCCTAGAACACTTATGGGCTTAAATAAGTTTATTTTCAACACCTACCTTTAAACTTATTTTATAATACCAAGCAAGTTTCTTAATCTTGCGAAGTCTTCAAACTTGAGTGGCTTGATGAAAATATCAGCAATCTGATTATGTGATCTTATATATTCTAATTGTACTTTATTTGCAACACATTGTCTTATGTAATGATAGCGAGTATCGATATGCTTGATTCGGTCATGGAAGACTAGATTTTTAGCCAAAGCTATTGCTGACTTATTGTCAATACAAATCTTCGTTAGCTCCTTTTGAGACATGTTTAATTCTTTCAACAATCTTTTTACCCAGATTACAAAACTAACACATGATGTAGTAGCTACATACTCAGCTTTGCATGTTGAAAGAGTGACAATCAGTTGTTTCTTAGATACCAAGGTGAAGGCAGTTTCTCCTATAAAAAACATAAAACCAGTTATGCTCTTTCAATCATCAATATCTCTGAGCAAATCACTATCACTGTAACCAATGAGTTTGTAATCATTAGAAACTGGATAGAATAAGCCAAGATTGATCTTACCTTTTAGGTACCGGAGAATTCTCTTTGCAGCTTTGAAGTGAGTAGTTATTAGAGTTTCTATGTAACGACTCACTAGTCCAGTTTTATAGAGAATGTCGGGCCTTGTATATGTTAAGTATCGAAGGCATCCAACAAGGCTCTTAAAGAGTGTTGGATCTACCTTTTCTACTTCATCATCTTTGAATAATTTTATTCTGTACTCTACTGGTGTACTTATCGGCTTGCAATCATCTATATTGAGCTTCTTTAGGATTTCCTTTGTATAGCTTTCTTGAGAGATAATGATGCCTTCTTCCTTTTACTTGACTTCTATGCCGAAGTAGTACGCCATAAGTCCAATGTCTGTCCTTTCAAACTTATGTGTCATTACTCTCTTGAATTCATCAAACATCATTGGATTACTTCTAGTGAATATGAGATCATCCACGTACAAACATACGAGTAGAATATCTCCATCTTTAGTCTTAACATAGATAGCATATTCATAAGGGCACTTAATGAATCCATTCCCTTGGAAATATTTGTCAATTCGGTTCTTCTATGCTCTTAGTGCTTGCTTTAGACTTTAAAGAGCCTTCTTTAGCTTCAAAATCTTATCTTTATACCTTTTCATCTCATAACCCAATGGTTGTTCGATATAGACTTCTTCTTCAAGAACTCCATTCAGAAATACAGACTTTACATCCATCTGATGAAACTTCTATTTGTTCTGAGTAACAAGAGAAATAATTAGTCCCATAGTTTCCAATCATGCAACAGGAGTGAATACCTTGTCGTAGTCAATGCTAGCTCTTTGACTATAGCCTTTTGCGACTAGCCTTGCTTTGTATCTTTCTACCTCTCTATTGGCATTCTTCTTCACCTTGCACACTCATTTTATACCGATAGCTTTATGACCTTTAGGAAGAGTGGATAGTTCTCAAGTGTCATTCTTCTCTATGGCTTTCACTTCTTCATTCATCGCATTTCTCTATTTTTCATCTTGTACAGCCTCTTGGAAGTTCGCCGGTTCATAATCAGTAAATAAGCAAAATAGAGTGAGGTTTTGGAGTCTATCAGTCACCTCAAATATATCTTCAAGACTTACTGTATGTTCTTTATGCCTCTCAGTTAAGAAAGATAGAAGTGAATCTTCATGAGTGGATGATGTTGGTGAGGAAGGTAGAGTATGTAACCCCCTAGGAACCCTTAAACTTGCAATATTAGTAGAATTATTAAAAACTTAGTGTCAAATTTTAATGAGTTTACATTTGTAAATCCTTGAAATTATGTGTGTAGTATTATTTTAATGTTAAATTTTATTATGTGAGAAAATCATAGTTAATCCTGGTTTTAACTTAGAAATTCTAAGTTAATTTTTCTCAATAATAAATTGATTCTACATTAATTATATTATGTACATCAATATAACCTAATTAAAAATGTGATATGTTTATATCACATTAAAAAAAAATGTTGTTACATTTTATAACCTAAAGTTAATGGTTGCACCAAAATAGTACCATGCCATAATTTAAATGGCTAGAATTTAAGTATACAAAGAATTAAGTAGACAAATCAATCTAAGGGTAGAAAATAAGTTATAGAAAAAGATGAAGAGTAGTAAAGTTTTACCTTAGAAAGATAATAACTTTAAATGAGTGGAATAGAAAAGAAAAGGGATAAAGTTAGTGGGTAATTCAAAGGTAGAAAAAAAAGAAATCATAATGGGAATGTTATTTGGAAATTAGTGGCCATAATTCGAAGTGGAAGACATAGACAAAACTAACTAGTAACTTTTGTCTCCAAAATAATTTAAAAAGTATAAAAAAGACTAATATAGTGGAGACTTTCTTTCGGAGTTAGTGGTATTGGATTCTAAATAATTGAAAAAGAAGAAAGATTAGTGACAAAAGTAGTGGATGAGTAAAAAGAATAAAGTGAAAGATAAGGTAATGGAGTAGGAAAAGAAGATATATTGACAAATTGATAATAATGATGCTTGAATTATTTAATAGAATGTAAAAGTATGTTTTATTGGATACCTTCTATGGATGGCCTATAAATAGATCATTCATTTGACAATTCAAATTCATACTTAACCTTTCAAATTACTTAGCCAAAACTATCTTCATATTTCTAATTATTCCTTCTCAAAAAAAAAAAAAAAACTCTTTCTACCTTACTTTCTTCCAAATCCACAAGAGCTATAATATTTTACCCATCGACTCTAGTAACTAAAAATTATAATCAAGAGTACAGAGCACTTGGTTTTATGGTGGAGACGTAAGAAAGAAGATTGAAGCTTGGAAGGTAATTTTTCCCTCACCTTGCTTGTTATGTGATTATATAAAAGAATAAATAGGTAATAACTTATTTGACCTATTTTAGATATTATATAATTTATATTACAATTAGACTTATTTTGTTGATTTCTTAAGCCTCTAGATATGAATACTTCATAATAATAAATGCTAAATAATAATAATAATAATAGTAAATTCAAAATGTCTAAACACAAAAAGTGGAAAATTTTTAAGTGTAAGACCCTAAAATAAAATATGTATGAAAATGAACCAAGCGTATTAATTTAGACTTAGATCTTTAAGGACAGATTTTTACCCATTAGAAATACTTTCCAAAAATTAAAAATGTTTGCTCAAAAGTTTGAAGGACTAAAATACAAAAACTTTGAGTATTTGGGTCAAAAGTGTAATTTTGATAAAATATGGGTCAAATATGTGAGAAAGTTATTTTAGGCAGTTTTAAGACTATTTTAAATTATAAAAGTAAATAAAGGAAGAATCTTTAACAAAAAACCTTAGAGTGGTTGACTCAGTTATCATATTGTGACCCTTAATTACGAATAAAGAAATTAATCAAGAGCAATTCAAAGTATTTGATGAAAAGAAATATAATTAAGGAATCTTAATTGATTTTGGATGATATTAATCAAATCAACAACCAAATTATTGATAGATTAAAAAGATCACTATGATCAAGATTAAGGAGAATCAAATCTCATCCATCTAAGTGAAAGTATAAATTAGTCAATGAATATATCATAACATTGTTTCTCAAATGAGAAGTTTTATGATAGATTAACACTGAGTCTTTAATGTTTTAAGCCCACTAAGTAATTAGAAGTTAAAAAAAAAAAACAGTATAAGGCTACTTTAAATTTCTCTAACAAATAGAGTATGTATATGTGAGGGCAAACTTCATTCTAGACGTATATAATTGACGAGTGGAACTAGGATAATCATATTACGAGGTAAGTATAATTTCACCTATGGCATGGATGGTTGAAAATATTTCATGTTTGCAGTATGATATATTTGAATTAATTTCATATGTTAACTTGCCTTTATATTATTATTGTATGACCTATGTATAATATATGCTTATAGAGATACTTTTCCTATGCTATAAAAATATGATGTATGCTTACTTTACAATATTATCACGAAAATACTTCAGCATACTTTAACAAAAGAAATGCTATGATAGTTGAATATGTGTTTGGGTTCATTGAAGTGTACCCACTCATATTAAGAAAAGACTAAATAAGAGAAAGAATTTAAAGGTATCGTATCAACCTCCACTAGGTAAGGATATCCGAGGGAAAATAAGACCGATCTCCCCTAAGTGAAGATTCCCGAGGAAAAGTTGTTGGTTTATTGACCTAACATTTAGGAAAATCATGCATGCATGCAGATATGGAAAATACATGATCATATCATGAATGCAGCAGAAAAATTAGCAAATTTAGGTTTTGAAATTTTACATGAAAATAGTTTTCATAACCATATAACATACATGCATCATATGCAGGATCATGTACAACATAAATCAAATCTAGATATGAAACCCTAGAGATTAGATTAAGGTTTATCTCTTGTAGCGTGTTCCTCCTTGATCTCCTTATTGATGGTGATCAAACCTCCAACCTTAGATCTTTTTGTCTATGGTCTTGCTCTTGGATGATGAGGAGAGTGGGCACCAAGTCGAAACCTTCATTAGAGAACGATTAAGAACACCTTCTTGATCCTATGGAATACCGGGACGTGAGATGGGACTGTGAGATAGTAGGAAACTTTTTCTCTTCTCTCTTTCTCAGCCTTAGCCCATTTTTCTCCTTATCTCCCTGTGTTTATGTGTGTGACTTTGTATAAGTTATTGTATAGTTTTTTCTCTCATATATCTTATATATATGAGACCCAAAACTGCTAACCCTAGTCCAATTAGGATTGGGCTTATTCTCTAATTTGGGCTTTAGGTGTATTTTTATAAATATGTCAAACTCATGAAACTTATTTATAAAAATACCAACTTCTGTGTAGAATCATTATTTTATATAGTTTCATGAAACTAATTTTACAAATACTACCAATCAATTAATGAGCTTAATTGAGCTAGACAGGGGACCTAATGGATCCAAATAATCTAAGCTCCAATAATATGATAAATACATAATAACTATTATTATGGTATTTATATAAATATTATTAGTAAAGGGGATACTCCACTAAAGGCCCAATACTACATTCTTAAATTAAATGTCATGCCTTTTATAGAGATTTAATCAACTAACCTTGATTAACTGATCCATCTAGCATATTCTATATCACATATATAATCCCTACAATGCCGTAGTTGGATAGGTGAAATTACCGTAATACCCCTCCAACACCTATTTATCTTTAAGTTACCATCTTTCTATCAAGGAATAATGTTG
>JXTB01000351.1:247791-267042 GCA_002914805.1 Parasponia andersonii
AAAGTCATGGAATCTTTTTCAGATGAATAAACTATTCAACTAAGATAGTTTAATCTAGCAAATATCATAATTTCATATAAGAGAAAGTTGTTTATCCTCAAAAGGGTAAAATTGGAAATTTTCTTTTTAGGGCATAATCCCAATAAAAGTATGTTAAGATTCTGACCGTGAGTGTTTTCAGTTGGGTCGCTTCCCTGATTCCCCATTCGGTAGTGCACACTCGGTACGTACACCAGGGCCCATAAGAAAGATAAAAGACTTTACAATCAAGAATGAGATAAAATCATGATATAATATCTTCTAATAAAGTGTAAAGTAATGATTTCATAAAACAGCATAACTGTACTTTCAAAAAAAAAAAGAGAGAGAATTGTTCGTTCATAAGTAAAATGTTTTGTGAGAATTACCAAAACTCACATTTTATGAGTATTCATGCTATAGGTACCAAAGGAAAGAAACCTCTGATTTGATTGATGGGTTAGCTGGAATGGATGTGGAGACGAATGCGAGGCACGTGCAATGGAATACTGTCATTAAATTTACTTCCGCATATGTTCTTATTATGAGACAAATGATTTCAATTATATAAGCTTGATGTTGTTTGAAAACGCACTTATAACTTGGTATTTTATTTCATAATGCATGGTTTAATCAAATTGAACTTGAAAATGTATTTCGATTTAATAGAAGTTAAACAAATATTTTTTTTCAAAGATCTAAACGAGAAAATATTTTGATTTAAATAAATGCAAAATACAAGGAGTTCTGTCAAAAAGACCTAAACTGTCTAAGGAGAGCTTAGGACTTAAGTGGTCCGTATGTTACCTCCCTCCTCACCTAGGAGCCCTTTATAGTTGCGCATTATTTAAATCATCTAAATAAAATGTTTATAATCAAATTTAAATAAAGGGTACTTAACCATTGAGAAGTATTTACCTGTTTTCAAAATTTAAGTAAATTGTTAGTTTTGAATATAAATTTCTTAAAAAGAAATTAAATAAATATAAAAAATGAATGTTCAACATTTAAATTTCTTTTTTTTTTTTTAAAAAAAATAAGCTAAGAAGGTAAGTAGTTAACAGTCCAAAAAGTCTGGATCGTTACAGAATAATAGCCTTCTGATGGACTTCTCTTGCTTGCTCTACTAGTGTTTCTACATCTTCAAATTGTGGAAAGAAATTGTAGTCATTTGTTTGAGAACCAAAGTACTATTCACCTTCTTCATCGAATATTACATCTCGGCAGATGATTACTTTCCCATTGTTAGGATTATATAACTTATATCCTTTGAAGTTAGTGTAGTAACCGATGAAAATGTACTTCTCGCTTTTATAATTAAGCTTGGTTCTATATTCAACTGGTACAAGCACATGGGCTATGCATCCGAAGACTCTCATGTGGGAGATCCCAGGCTTCCTTCCGCTCCATGCTTCTTGTGGTGTCTTTCCCCACACACTTCTAGTTGGAAATTGATTCGACAAGTAAACTGCACATGTGTTATGCCTCTTAGCTTAATTATATGACTATATAGGTCAAACTAGGAAACATTACTCCTTTATAAACCATAACTTTAGTTTTGTTCCTAATTTAAACTTTTTAAACTCTAAAACAAAAAAATCTGTGTGGCATTACTTTCTGAAAGAGTCTTTACAAACTATACAACCAAAAAGTTCTTATCCATTTATCTTGGCATCCGCAGTGATATTTACATCACACCAAAATATCAAAATACAAAGAAAACATCGCCCACAAGTCAAGCTCGTCTACATTTGTATGATCGTGGCAACAAGAAAGCGTGCTAGCCAACCGACAACTCATACATCATATATCTCATCACCTACATCACAGGAACTAAATGAGCTAATGCTCAGTAAGTAAAGATTATGCATGCTCGTAAACATATTTCATGCATAAAATTCATTAAAATTCCCATTGTATTCTTTCTTCTATAACTTTTTGTTTTGATGCACTTTTCTAAGAAAACATTTCTTTATAAGGTCCTTGAGTATACTACAAAGTCGCGGCAGTCGGTAGGCCGTGTCTACCTATGCGGGAAGGAAATACATGGCCAATGCAAATCATACCTACCCAACGCAGACCGACTAGGTAATGCAGTTAATAAATTTCATAGTACAATGCTCAGTCCTGGCAGTCAGTAAGCCGTGCCTACCTATATAAGAAGGATGCTTGTGCAAACCATACTTATCCAACACAGACAGACTAGAAAATGTACTTAAAACATATCTTTTAAAATTAGTACAATGGTACTAATTTAAATCTAATGTGTGGAAAACTTCATTTCTTTGAAAATCATGCTTAAATGATCATGCCATGCTTATGTTTCCGTAAACTTTATAACAACAATATAAATAACATCTAATTAAAATAATACACATAAGTATGTAGAAAAACATCTTATATCTACTATTGTTCTTATTATGTAGTTAAAATAAATCTTTACTTACCTTGTGTCCGATAGAAAAGATAGTTAAAAGGGTCAGTATCCTCTGTGGCAAGGTGTGTAAAAGACCTAATGTCAATTTTATTACTAACATCATTGCTATAATGTAAAATGCTTAAGGAAAACAAGTATAAAACTGAATCATAGCTTTTACAAAAGAAGGAACCCTAATCACAAAATGAACCAAAATATCATCTACTTTTATAAAAACTAGTCCATTTGCTTCTAAATGGTACAATTTAGTTATAAAAATATTTGGACAGCACCTTCCCTATTTTTAGGATATCCCCAAATGATTAAAATCATAGTTTAAGATCTGTAATAACAATTAATAAGCCAATTCCCACATATGCAATTCAAAGAGGATCATTTAGAGCAACTAAGGTACATTTGAATTCTTTTCATTTAGACAAAGTTTAAAACTACTTTTATACTTATGTGTCATCATGACCAGCTACCAAATGAGTGTAACAAACATTAGGATCCATAAAATATACACTCCAAGTTTATAAAATCAGATTACAAATATAAAAACTTAATCTACCACACATGACAATACTTAAATCCTTAACTAGTATACTTTAGGGATTTAAGTATAACTTTAATCCTCCACTTAAATTCTGTATTTCCACCCATACATAAGGTTTCCTTAGACAATAATTCATCAAATAAAAGCTTTAATTCAAGAGCTAAAGCAATAGAAATAAATTACCAATTCTAAATTCCACAAAAAGCTCACCTTGACTAGTTTGAACTTTTGTTGAAGCTCTTGCCTTCTACTTCCATAAAACTGATTGCTAAGGCTTTGAAATTGATCTTAGGACTCAAGAGGACCTAGAGGAAACATTACTTAAGTAGTATCAAGTGGAGAATTGAAATAACAAAATAAAACCTAGGAAGAAGAACTAGTAGAATTACCTTGACTAGTTTAGATCTATCTTGCTTTCTTGAGCTCCAAATTGAGTTCTACTATTTGGAAACTCTTAGATATGGATAAGTAGAGTTCAGAGAAGTATAGAAAGTGGCTGGAGTGGTTCAAGTCGTGGCTGGGGAGGAAGACGAAAGAAATGATCAGATTTGGTCAAAAATCAATACTTAATGGCTAAGAAATGGCATAACTTAAATTATAAGGGGTATTTTAGGTATTTTGCTCACTACTTTCCATGTATCCAGCTCTAAAACATCCTTAGCATACTCACCACATTTCTGGTCAATCCTATACACCTAAGTGTAGACCAAAATGGTGAAACCTAGCTTAGAAAGTGAAATCTAGTCATACTTGACTTATGATCATATATGGCTAATCTTATTGTAATTTGGTGGAACCTAGCCCCATAACGAATCATTAAACATAAAAAAGAAATTTAATTAGACTATAATTGATGACACAAACATAGTATAATTGCCCAATTAATAGAATGTACAAAGATGACATTACGCAATTAAGCTGAATCTAAGCTAGCTTAGTGTAATTAAACATAGTTCAATACAGTGATTGCCACCTCGTTCTTACCTGGAACGTAAATTTTTGAAAATGATAGAAATAAGTCCTAAAAATTAAATTAAAGCTATTTTATGTGCTAAACGCACAGTGAATTTGGTTTCAAAAAGCGTGAAAAATGCATTTTTCCGAAAAACTACTATTTGACCAAATTATCAACAGACATGATTTTTAATGCATGTGCATATAATATTATTATTCATGAATATATTCTTTGTTCTTTTCATATACCAAGCTCTCTCTCTGAGGGTACTAAGCCTTTACACTGCATGAGAACACTTCGACAACCATTAGTATAATAATACATATTGAAAGCATTTAATGATCAAAATGAGAAATTTATCATAAAATTGACACTAGTTTCATGATATGTCTATTATGTAATATGAACATATTTATTATTGGCCTATTATGTATGTGAGAAACTTGGGCATCACAACATGCAATAGCTTCTGCCCAGAACTCTTTGGGTATTTCTTACTTTTCAGTATGCTTCGAGTTATGTTGAGAATGGTCCGATTCTTTCTTTCTGCCACACTATTCTGTTGAGAGGATCTTGGAATGGTTAAAGGTCGTCGAATTCTATTTGCTCCGTAGAATTCTTGGAACTCTTTTGAAATGAATTCTCCTCCTCTATCAGATCTCATGGCTTTGATTTGAAGACCGATTTCCTTCTCTACTGTAGCGTTGAACTTCTTGAAAGCTTCAAAGACTTCTGATTTTTGCTTTAAGAAATAAACCCAAGTCTTTCTTGAGAAATTATTAATAAAGAGCAAGAAGTAAAAGCTCTTACCGAAAGAACTTGGTTTGATAGGACCATACATATCTATATTCACGAGCTCTTTGAGCTTTTGAAATCGAATCTTTTGGAAAGCTTTTCCTGAATTGCTTTCTGAGTAAGCATCTTTCACAAAGCTAATCAGGATGATTGATGCATGGCTAGTTTCTCACCATTTATTTCTTGGATAGTAGCTCTAGTCCTCTAAAGTTAAGATGCCCGAATCTCAAATGCCATAGTTATGATGAATCCTTGTAACATGCTTTGAGACATTTTGCTATATGATTTTGAATGTTCAATAAGAACATTCTATTTGTTGACATAGGTACTTTGGCAATCAAGTTCATGTTGTTATCTCTTATAAAAAGACTATATTCTTTCAAGTGAATATTATAACCTTTCTCTAAGAGTTGTTTCAAACTCAAAATGTTTATTTTCATTGTCGGTACATAATAAATATTTAAAATAAATTGATGCCCCCCATTTTTCAAGCGGATAAGAATTATACCTTTTCTTTTTACCACTACTTTTGAATCATCACTGAAAGAAACACTCCCACTGATTGATTCATCAAGCTCTATGAACATTGATCGATGCCCACACATATGATTGCTAGCATTAGTGTCAAGATACCATGTGTTATCTTGTTCTCTATTATTGTTATTATATGCTAGTAGCACGATGCCATTTTCTTCTCTTTTCTCTTCAACGTAATTGACTTTCTCTTCAATTCTACTATTGGGTGCTCTACACTCTCTAGCATAATGGCAAAACTTGTAACAATTGAAACATTCAATTTGAGACTTCTCAGACCTTGAGTTTATTCGACCTCTACCATGTTCTCTTATAGAGCTTTCTCTTCTTCCAAAATTGCTGATATGATAATTATGGTTGTTGTTGGAATTCCAACCTCGTCCATGACCTCGACTTGTACCATATTCTTGTCCTTGGGCTTGTCTTCTACCACGACCATGTTGACTTCTTTCTTTGTAAGTTTTGTCTTGAGAATTTGTTCCTTAAAATTTGGCTTCTTCTTTTTCTTTTCCTCATGAGCTTGTAAAGAATTCAAGAGTTGTCCTATCATCATGGCTCCCAAATTTTTAGTTTCTTCGATGACAGCAATAATATTCTCGAACTTTGGATCTAACGATCGCAGAATCTTTTCTATGATCGTAACTTTAAAGTTTCTCATCATTTCACTTCATTTGATTCGAAATGGCTAAAATTCTTGAAAAGTAGTTAGAAACTGACTCAGTCTCTATCATGTATAGTAAATCAAACTCTCCTCTTAGAGTTTGAAGACGGGACATTTTTAACCTTTTCTTCTCCCTTATATGAAATTTGAAGTTTATCCCATACTTCTTTAGAGGAGGTTGCACTTGAGATTTTCTCAAATCCATCATCATCTAAGACCTAGTAGATGAGGAAGAGAGCTTTTTTGTTCTCTTTCTTGGATCTTTGAAACTATTCTTTCGTGTTAAGGATAGTGTTGCCTCATCTCTTGGCTCTTTGTAACCTTTCTCTACTACTTCTCAAACATCATGTGCTCCAAGGAGGACTTTCATTTTGATAGTCCAATTATCAAAGTTGCTGCCTTGAAGTGATAGAACTTGAAGAGATGTCAAATTATTAGTAGCCATAACTCTTAACAGAGTGAGCTTTTGGAAATTTTGACTACACGGATAGATTTAAAACGTCGAAAAACCTTAAGATTGACTTATATATCGACTTGATCAAAGTCAACGATCAATGCTAGTCAACAGTTAGGTTAACGGCGCGGTCCAATGGCTTTGACGGCTTGATTAATAGCTCTAACGACTCGGTCAACAGCTATGACGGCTTGGTCTAACAGCTTTGACTCGGCTTAACTCGGTGAGTTGACTCAATTATGATAGCAAATCTCTGACAACTCGTTCAGACTCGTATGGACTCCGATTGGGCTGTGTTTTACAGCAGCATTTTCGTCTCATCGAGCTCTTCAATTTAATATGTAATAGTAGTATGTTTGGAATAAATAGATAATACTCTCAGTCTCAAGAATTCTTTTCTAACGTAGAAGATCAGTCAAAGTTGCAACCACAGAGTATACTTAAAATTTCATGAGAACTCACATCCTCGCTCTGATACAACTTTGTTGGAAATAAAAAAAATTTTATTATTCACTCAAATATTTTTACAACAAAAAATTCTCAGCGTCACTCTTCAAGCTCACTCACTCACTAGAAGATATGCTTCTTTCTCTCTTCTCTTCCCTCTTAGAAGCTTTACTTCTTATTTAATGCTTAGAACTCAAATGAGGAGGGGTATTTATACTACATGAGCAACAATGAGAACCACACAAATAAATAATTACAAAAATTCTTAAGCCACACATATTTTCTTCTACACACTTCTAATAATAATCTAAGTAATCAAATAATTCACATACAAAAACTAATATCTAGCTAATACTAAACGATTCTAGGTGGAAAACTTCTTCAATTTGGAGTTGGACTTCTTCTTTTATGAGCTTTGCACTTGGACTAACTCTAACTTATTGGGTCTCATGTTGATGGGTCTAGAACACTTCTTTTGAGATTAAACAAATTTATTTTCAATACATTGAAATACATCATTATTTTATGACTTTTTTTGTAATTATACCTATTTCATGGGAAAAAAAGGACAAAAAAGAGTTGAAGAAGAACCTCTAACTCCAATAGAATGAAGGGAAAATATAAATGGCAGAGGCAGCTGCTTCACTCTTTAAAGAAATGAATTAAATACAAAAATGAATAACAAGAAGCCATGTGTAAATGAGTGTGAGATAGAGAATGAGAGCGTGTGACAGAAAGCAAGCACATGTCTACCAGAGAAAGAACCTTGTTTGTGAGTTGGACGGTCATCAATCTTTTGATCGAAGATAATGTATGGCTCAAATCAGTTTATGGCTGAACCAAGTAAAAAAAACACATCCACCCTTCTAGTAGAAGTATAGATATATGAGTGGTATCTCTAATCTTTTATTTTGCATCGATACATACGTATATATATATATATATATATATATATATATATATATATATATATATATATATATATAAAATATTGATTACATACAGACCTGGCAAATGAAAATGCGTATGATCTGTAAACATGCTTTTTATTTTTTTTCCTACTTCTAGCTTTTGTGCAATTTCTTGTATACTAGTGAAGCAAACGCACTAAGCATCCAGGATATAAATATTCAGCATTTATATTAATTTTATGAGTTGTTTTCAATTACACATTGTTAATTTGTTATTACTTTTTATAGTACATGGTTTGCATGCATTTTCGACTCACTGATAGATGAGATAGCGTGTGCATTAACTTGGCATAACTATTAATTAGCAAATGATAATTAAGAATCAAAAGCCTACTCTAAATAAAGAAGATTTTTTTTTTTTTTTTGCATGAAAAAACAAATAAGATTAACTTAGATTTGATTTTCTTGATTTATCGATCAATTATACATAAGTAAATTCTTAACTAAGTTTAAATCCCCAAAGTAAGATAATTCAGGTTTTATAAATTCAATTAATTATAAAGAAAGATATCCAATATTGTTGATTGTATATCTATTTTATTTTTGAGTTCGTATCTATGCATGGCAGTACGTGAAATATAAGAACACTAAGGAATATACAGTTTGCACTAATCATTTAACTCAAAACAAATGATCCTATCGATTTTAATTCTCCATAGTGAATACATATCCTCAAAAAAATTATAGATCTTTTATATAATTGTAAAAAGGTTTTTCATGATATCTTTACCATATACTGAAATTCCTTTGAATACACGTTCCGAGATTTCTCTGGGCAAAAATTAAAGTCCAATCTCATTTCTTAAAATGCATAATTAATTAATGGGTATCAATCCAGTATTTATTTTTTTATCATACATATATCTTTTTATTATAAAAATAAAAAAAAAATATTAAATAATGTGTATTTATTATTATTATTTTTTTCTAATTACTCAAATTATAGTTGTCGTTAGATCATGATCCCATGGTTAAAAAAAAATCTATCGATAGGTAAAAAAAATACTTATTGGATTGAGAATCTTAATTATATATATATATATATTGACATATAGCTCATTCTCCTTTAATTACATAATTATATATATTTTTTCACCATAAGAAAACAACTTATATTTAAAAAAGAAAGGAAAAAAGTGAAAAGGGGAAATGACAAAATTGTACCATTCGCTACAAAATCAATATTGTAAAAGGACTTCTGTTTTATGTTTCAAGACAGAAAGCCCAAATCAAACCAATTTTCCAAATTCCTAAGAAAAGATCGGTTAATTAACTTAGATTTTTGCGGGTCTCTATATGCAATATGATGATATTTATGTAAATCTACATATTACTTGGTCAAATTAATATTCTTTTTGAAATGAGGTCAAAGAAAAATATTATTTTTAAAATAATAATTCCCTATGTCCGGATACAGACTCGTCTGTGATGGTGACCAAATACTGCTCTTTCAAATTTCATGAAGCTATGTTACGTATCATATAGTAAAACCGTAAGGTTTACTTAGTCATGATTGATTTGCTTAATTAATTGGAATTATTGCTGGAATGCAATATGATTGTAGGTAGAACTCAGCACGTACTTCGCTTGGTTCACTTGAATTAGCATTATTGTGGGAACGAAGCATAGAGGGTGTCTAGTTCTTAATAATTAATTGAGCCTCCATATGTTACATAATCATGCATCCTGGTCATTTCAAACTCAATTAGTGTATAGAAGAATTGTGTTCAGGAATTTATATAATTAGGTTGTAAGTTGATACTCATTGCTTTCTTTAATTTGTAAATCAATGACGCCAAAACTTATGAAGAGATATCTTTTTCAAATCAATATGATTATATTATATCAGTATGTGTTTTTAAGTAGAATTTATTAGTGTCTAGTTTTGGTCACAATTCAAACGCGCATTTAAGTTTATAATATATGATTCGTAAAATTTTATATACATTGGATTGTCATTGTTGGTCTAGATTTTGGTATCCGAACCAACATGCGTCACATGTTTTTGAGTAGTTGATTTACGTGTGATCTATACAACTTTGTAAAAAGTTATAGATTGGACTTTTTACCAGTTGATAGAGGTAATTGATAGAGGTGGTACCGGTCTAATACTTGTCAAATCTCTTCCATAAAAAAGTAGTTAGTAGTCAATGAAGTACTCAAATGAATAGTAAAAGAATTGTAAGAAGAGAAAAGACAAAGAGACAAATAAGATTTTGGAGATTTGTGGCAGCTCACCTCTTTCAAATGATTATCGGACTATTTATAATAATTTTGTAATTCCTAAAATGTTAGGATTGATGTCCATATATTCCTAAAAGGATAAAAGAGAATACTACCTACTTGTTTATACGGAGAAGAGTACGTAATTAAGCCAAAGTGTTGGCCTCTCTACAACTTATGTCGTCCTTATCATATTATCATATGTCTTGGTCGGGACTATGTTGCTGCTTAATAGTCGTAGTCGGCTACTTTTTCCCATAATCGTTTGTTGGTCTTTTATTACGGGTACTCACTTGGCCGGCATGTAGTGTGAATGCTGACTAGGGGTTATACTTCCTATCCATGAATTGAGCTCCATCAGCACTAGGACTAGGTGTTTTGCACCTCGGGCCTTGCCCGGCTCTTCTTTACTGGTTATAGGGCAAAGCTAGTACCTGGTCTTCCATTTTTGTGGGCTGGATGACTCATAGAGGATTTGGTATTATTTTAAGTTATATTATTAGCTATTTTTTGATTAGTTAGGAGAAATTAGCCCTAAAATCTGCCCCCCTCTCGTAGTGACTTGCTCAAAACAGGAACTTTGATGACTACATTTATGGTCAACCAAGTGCTAACCAAGTATGTTCGAGATTCTGTCTTTTTTGGTCGGTCGCTCGAATATGGTCAGTGTTTTGTTGAGGCCATGCCAAAAGGCGGTTACTAGGGTCTACATAATATTTATAATCATTACTAAGTTTTATTTGAGACATTACTCCTTTCTCGAAAAGGCATCAAATGCCTCCTGTAGTTAATTTGGTTGGCTCGTGAACAGCACACACCTGATTGTTGCCATTCAGGTGTTTGAACAGCACACACCTGCTATTTGATCAATCCTACCTACAGTATTTTTCCCGTTTTGTCCAGGGAGCACGAAGAGTCGTGCTTCGTGGTTTAAAACCTCCTGTCATCATCTATCGACACGTGGCCCTTTTCTTTTGATCCAAGGGCTGAATTGTTTAGCAATTCAGGCCCATAAATAGGGTTCAGAATTCCCCCATTTTTTAATTTACTTCTTACTTCTGTTTTCTCGCACTTTCGAATCCTTCAGAGCATTCTTAAGTGATTTCTTTCGAAAAATCGAGTTGCTCCAAGGTTTCTCCTTTTCTCGACAAACCTTCATAACTTTTTCAAGATTGCTTTCTTACAATGTTCCAACCCATGTATCAATTGACTCCCGTGGCTGTAATTTCAGGAACTTCCTTCGAGTCTTCTGGCTTTCAAAGTCTTGAAGACCTTCCGTTTGGTTATTTTCTAGGTTGAAACCCAGATTTCTTTCTCTTTCTTTGGTTTTTCCTCAATTTTTCTTTGCTTTTGCCTTGAATTCTCGATTTCAGTCTCGTGGTTTCAACCTGGTTAGATTGGGAGCATAGATGGATCCTTTTGTAGTCACCACACTCGAGAATAAAGGTTCCGACCACTTGGGGGTATGTCAACATTTTCTAGATGAGATAGTTCCAAGGTCAGGGCCAATTCCTATAGTGGATTTGGCCCCTAGAGTTGCAGTGAAATAGTGCCGGAGTTCGCGCCTAGTATAAATGAGTTCAAAGATCAAGTCACAATTATTGACCCCGTCAGCCCCGACCAAGTGCAAGGTGCCAATGTGGTCGGTGCTGAGGTGACAATTCTCGATCATACACCTGCTCATATACCAAAAAAGTAAGTTCTTGGGACTTCCCAAAGAGTCGTAGCTCGGTCTATCCGTAATCAAGTTTGACTAGCCCGCGCTCGACCTATCAGCAATGACTAGAGCACTTGCTAACTATAATGGCTCATGCCTAATATTGGAAATTATTTCAGGTGAGCCTTGTTCCGCCCTCTGAAGATTTTCCCTTTCTCATGTCCAATTCCACATAGACTAGAGAAGAGCCTCTTGTGCTAAATAGAAACCGTCCTCATATTAGAATCCGGTATTCCATACCAACCTCTCTGCAAAATATCCTGGCCAATCCAGCCCTTCAAATAAGTCTTATTCTGTCCAATGATCAAATGGCAAGAGTAAGGGTGGCAATTCGTGTTATCGTATCGTAATCGTGTCTTGTCGAGACATATATAATGAGAATATACTAAACTTGAGCACGACACGTTTAATAATCATGTCACCATGTATAAATCTGTATACGACTTGCTAAATTAGCATGTCACCTGTGATACGACACATTTAACACGATATTTTTACGGATCATATTTACGTCATGTATAACATATATTAACCTGTTTACCATCTAACTTATTAAATGAATCAAATAACCTATTAAAGTTAACTAGATCCTATATAGGTTAATCTGTCATAATTATTAACCTATTAAGCTTAATAAGTTAACCTATTTTTACATTTCTAATATAAACTAATACAACCTAATTAACCCACTTTAGATTTCCAGTAAAATCGAATTAACATAATTTTCATTTTCAATACAATAGAACCAACAAGACCACAAGATATATAAGCAATCAAACGAAAAATATAGTTTAAAGTCTCCAACACATGTAACATAATATTGTCTCAACAATCTAAATAAACATAAAAATAAAGTTTCAATACACATGTAAGCTATGACATAACAAAGTCTCAAAGATCCAAACCAAAGTAGGAAACACACACATAAGTTCATAACATAAATAAACATAAGTCTCAACACACTGACACACATGACATATGACAAGCATAAGTCTCATCACATAAAATGAAATAAGCAATAACTTCAAACTCCAATAGAATTTGAGCAAATTATTGAGGATGGCTCCTCTTTATTTATGCTCATCTTGAAGACATTTTTAGTAACATCATCCAAGTCATATTCAAATTTATCTACATCAAATAGTCAAATAAAATAATAAAATTAACATAGGCAAACTAATTAAAATATTAAAATTTGGAAAGAAAAAAATGAGATAATAATTTAACCATTGTCTCCATGTATCCAATTTTTTAAGCAAATAATTGCCTCCACTGTATTTGGTTTATATGAGGTGTGATATTGATCAAGCATATGCCCCCTACACTAAATGCCCCCTACACTAAATGAAGCTTCATAAGCAATAGTAGAAACAAGAATGCTTAAGATGTCACGAGCCATAGTAGCAAGTTCTGGATAACGGAATTGATTAGACCTCCAAAAAGCTATAACGTCTAACTTTATATTCCGAGCCATCCTTGGCTCATCTAAGTAGAGCTCCAATTGAGATTTTTGCATGGAGTTGCTCAATTCGTCACTCGACATATCATCAAATTCTTATATCACAAAATATTGAACATACATTAAAAATAAAGAAAGAATAAATGGATAAAATACACTTAAAGAACAATGCTAAGGAAATATTACCTTAAATACTCCCATTGTAGTATCAGTATCATCCATTGAAGGCATAGTATTGGCATTTTTCCTTTGGGGAGGAGTAGATATTGAAAGTTGAGTAGATTTTGACTTATATTTCTCAAACAAAGATTCTAGTTTCTTCTTAAAACGAAAATACTCAAGAGAATCTTCTCCATAAGTCTTTTTGTAGCAAAAATGAATACAATTCAGCTTATATCGAGGATCTAGAATAACTGCTATAGCCAAAGTTATACTAAATTCAGACCAATATTTATCAAATTTTGTCCACATCTTGTTTGCTATAGCTTTTAGGCATTCATCTTCTCTCTCTTTATTTTCCTTTAATGCCACATAATACATATAAGTTGCAGGGAAATACAAGTTAGCAGTTGGGTACTTTGTGCCAGAAATCATAAGAGTAGCATCATAAAATACCTTCAAAAATGAATTAATTTTCTCCACTTTCTCCCACTCTTCCCTTGAAGGGCAATTCTTATAGTTTGAATCACTTAATTCCATATGTTGAAAGGCCCTATGATAGAATAGTGCACTTTGAAGCATAAGGTAAGTAGAATTCCTTCTAGTAGACACATCCTGACATAACCCTTTCCTAAAACCATCTGACACTAAGTTTACACATTCTAAAAATTTCTGCTTTCTAACTTGAGATCCCTTGAAATATTTAACACTCTCTCTAATTTTAACAATGGATGGATCAATTTGTTTCAACCCCTCTTGGACAACTAAGTTAAGTATGTGAGTACAACAGCGCATATGAAAATGTTCACCATTGCACACAAGTAGCCCTTTAAGATTTAATTGGTGTTGTAACATCTCAACAGAAACATCATTGAACGTAGCATTGTCTAAAGTAATACTAAATACTTTGCTCTCAAGTCTCCATTCACATAACAAGCCATGTAGTTTTTCAGGCAATGCTAAACCACTATGTGGAGGAGGCAAAAAGTTAAAACTCAATACTTTTTTTTGCAAACACCAATTCTTATGTATATAATAGCACGTCAAACATAAATATCCATCACTTGTCAATGAGGTCCATAAATCTGATGTGAAAGATACTCTACCAGGAGCTACCTCTAACATAGATTTTAAAAATGCCTTTTCTTTTTTATACAGCTTAAGTGTGTCAGCTTTTGCATTGTTTCAGGATATTAGTTGTATGGCAGGATCCAAATAGCTAAATATTAATCTTATGCCCTCATATTCAACAAAGTTAAAAGGCAAATCATGCATAATTACAGCATGTGTGACCATATTGTGAAATTTTTCAGAATCAAACTTAGATCCACCAAGACTAATTGCACTGCTATCTTGAGATATCAATAATTGGCCAACATCATGATGATTTCTTCTAATACATGAATCAATATGCCTTTTCAAATTTCCTGTTCCGTATTTGCTAACAGCAAAATACTCCACTCCACATAGCTTACATCTTGCCCTTTGCTTTTTATCAGGACCCAAAGGAAGCATAGCAAAACTTTTCCACACTTTGGAAGTTAATCTTCTCTTGCGCTTCAATTGTTGGTCAATACCACCACTTCCATCATTCTCATCGTCAACATCAATTGGTACATCAATACTATTGGACTCTAAATCATCGAGATTGATTTTAAGTCTTTGCTTATCCATCTATATATCAAAATATAAAAAAATCAGCAACACATTAAAAGCGGAAAAAAAGGGATTCAAATTTCAAGCTATCGAAAAAGTTGTAATCTTGAACTATCAAGGAAAATAAATGGGCTTGATTTCAGAGTGCCTTCTTCATGGAGCTATTCCAGCTGTTGCAAATCCTTCTCTTTTGTCTTTGACTTGGCTAATTTTCACTTGATGCATATTAAATACTTCTTTTATAGTAATCGTTTTTTTTTTCTTACTCACTTCAACCCCATTTTCTTCTCAGCCATTCATTTTGCTTTCATCTAAAGGCTGAAAATTGCCCAGCTTTTAGTTTGTTTCATTGATAATAGGTCTTGTCTTTTCTTTCTCCAACTCTCCATCTCTTCTACCGTCTCTTCATTTTTTTCTTCTCTCACAATCAACTGCCAATAATTCTTACCCTTGCTGCTCACAGACACATGAATTTGGAAACTAAGAAAGCCAATAGCTATTTGGGCACACCAATTATCCACTAGTGAGTTTTTGGCTTCTTTTTCTCCATTGATTTTTTTTCTTATTTTTTTTATTTGGACTCTGATCAGATATCGTTTGAACTTTTATCTATACTTATTTGTTTCTAGAAGGTGGGTATAGATCTAAGATGGGTTTGCTTTGTATCCTAAAATAATTTCTAGGTTTTTCTTTCTATTTTTTTCACAGGGAATTTGGTCTCTAAACACTTTTTTCTAAGATGGGTTCCGAAGGCAGTCAAAAAGGCATTTGAGGAAGCCAAATGATGATGAATGAAGGGTTTGCAAAGGCTGCGGCCACAACTGCTGCTCCAGTGAAGAAGAAGAAGTGGGGAGACATGAGTGTGGCAGAGAAGGTCGTGGAGCTCTACATGGGAGAGAAAGGGGTGTTGTTTTTTGGCTCAACAAGTTTGCTTACGCTTCCATCTTTATCGTTATTGGAGGATAGATTCTGTTCTGGTTTGTGGGGCCATCTCTCAACCTTTACCAGTTGGATTCTCCTCCTCTTTCTCCTGATTCTATGTTCAAGGGTTCTTCTTGATCGCCATTGATGACATATCAACGAGTCTTGACTAATTCAAATTAATGAAGTCTTTTCCCAAGTGCAGGAGTGGCAAAATAATAAATTACTTGGTGAGACCGAGGTCAATTCACAGGAAGGTTAGTGAATAATACAAGATAATAACACATATATTGCAAGAATAAAAATGAAAGGAAAAAGTATGTTATAGGATGATTGTGACAATATGAAAGAAAGTGACTGAAATATAACGATATGAAGTTACAGAATTAAACAATTGCTAACATTAGGGGATCCACTCTTAGGTTTATCAAATAAGTATAACCTATGCTCTTTTATTACTCAATTGGAATCCACACATAATGGAGGTTCCAATCGAAAGATTAATCATTAAAGGTCCATTATTAGTTGTCTATGTGATTAGATTAGTTTTCTTAATTACCTTTTTTTTATAATGCCAACACTTGCAAATGTGGTCAAGCATTCATGGTGCTACCTTATGTCTACAACAAATCAAAATCCCTTCCTAGCACAACCGGTACAAAAGGAATTAAGTATTTGTTGTGTCAATGATTGACTACAATGAATTAAGACTCACCATTTAACAAAGAGGGTACTAGGATTGATTAAGAAAATTAAGTAGCACATGTATAACAGTGATTAAAAGATATAAACAATGAAGTCCACCTAGAGTTTGGATGATACCTATCTCTCCCCAAGAGCTTCACCCTTTCATCTTAGCAACATGCAAGATTAAGTAGATATGATGAAGAAGAATAACAAGTATGAATATAACTTTAAACACAAAACTCTTACTATTTTGAAGGCAAAACAAGATTAAAATATCATGAATAACAAGAGGAGAATAAAAGAGAGTGATCTTGTTTACAAAACTAAGATGCCTCCTAAACCTAGCTTAAACATTTATTTATAGGAAAATTTAGAGCTACAAAGTCAAAATTTGTAGACTAATGATAAGAGCAAGTTGGCAACTTATTTTGGTAGATTCAGTCTCTCCCAAAGATGTATCTGACACTCCATGAATTTGGACGAGAAATGTCTTGATCAAAGAATAAAATTTGAAACCTTATCTCTGAGAAGTCATATGCCACCAAAATTGCATCAATTGGAGATGTATTTCTTGACTTATAGCAAAATTGGTGAAGATAGATTCTGGTGAGTCAAAATCGGTTGCTGATCTTATCATGTGGAATGATCTGATATTTTTACCCATAGTTCGGCTTCTTTTTGAATTTTCTGAAAAAACAAATCATCTAGATAATTTTGTGTATGTGTCCATAGAATCAAGAATCACTCCATTTGAGATTTTAATGAGGTCAGAATGGGCCACACAATAAAGGGTATCGGGCTAAACGTGAGTACAATCTAATTTACAATATTATCCATTTGAGATCCATTTAGAAATAATCTGGGCAGATCTTGTGAATTATACTTAGTGAGTAATTGAGTCCAGAATCCATGAGTTTAAGAACTGGATCAAAATCTCATGTAGTTTAGAATCTGTGCCTATTTTACGAAATTTGCGTAGAAACGAATATTTAGCACAAATTAGAGGTAATTCTTGCTTTTATGCCTTTGTCTCCAAAAGTGCTTTAAATTAGGGAATTTGATGAAACTCTAAAGTATATAATGATGATCTAATCTCATAATAAATATACATAATTAGACGTTCATCACACCCCCTAACCAGCTTATTTCTTGTCCCTAGTAATTAAAGCGTTATCACTTAACAAAATTTTCTTCCAAAGTAATCACCACTTTTTTTTTCTTTGATTTATCCAAATAAAAAAACTCTCAATTTTCATTGAATCAAATATTCTTTAGTTAAAATATTAATAAACCTTCCCTTTTGTACTCATGTAACAACACATAATCATGAGGCTTGATTAAAATGTAATATAAGTTTTAATATTTCACTGAGGGTAGCTTCTTTGAATATGGGGCAATTTTTGTTTTTATTTTTTATTTTTTTGTTTTTTTTAAACACAATACTATGAACAATACATCCTTAACCCGCATAGCGAGCTTTAGGCTAATGACTCCTAGACCAGTTGGTCTCAAGGCGTTAGGTGTTGAGACACCCCTACGAGCTTAATAACTCAGGTTGCAGATGCTTTTATTAAATAAGACAATCATAGATAGTGCAATATCTAGTTTCCTTAATCTTTCTCCTTAACTCTTTTAATGAGTTTTAGGCCAATAACTCCAAAGCCGGTAGGCCTTAGGGTACTAGGTGTTAAGAGACCCCTTCGGGCTTAGTTGCTTGAGTCAAGGAGGCTTCAAAACTAAACTTTTCTACGCTTTTTTTCTTTTAAATAATTTGTGCTTTTTTTTCCTTTTTGTTATTATTATTATTAATTATTTTATTTTATCCCTATCCTTAGTTGCTACCTTTGATAAAATATAAGAACTTGAGTATCATAGTAGTTCAATTTGCAACCCACAATTAGATGTCAGAGTATGTGAATGGTGGTTTATGAATATTTGTTAAATAAGTATATGAACATAATCTAAGAGTTTGTAAATTTGAATAATTCAAAAAGAAATGCATGATGAAACAATATTAGAAAATTTAAAAATCAACACTAAATGTTATATATCCACTATGATGCGTCTTAAGAGTAAACTTACTCCTTACTCTACTATCAATGATGTAGTCGCTATGTCTAATGGTTTTAACAACATCAAAAAGATTTTTTTTTCTTTTTTTTTCGATTTTTTTTAATATTAACTACCCTTTCCCCCCCAACCAGAATCAAACATTATCCTAAATGTCTTTAGTTAAATAAGAAAAGTATAGAAAACATCACCTGTGATAGGAACTACTGAAAAGAAAAACCTAAAAGATACATTAAGAAAATAAAATATTGTGAGAAAAATCATGAGACTACAACGTTTTATAGAGTAAGAGACCGATCCAATCTGGCTTTTTTTCAACGTTCTTTATTTGACCAGTCTAACTGAGTTATGGCTGGATCAACTTCTGGAACATAGATTTGCAATTGATCAATCAACTGCTCAGAAGTTATAGCAGAAATAAAGATTTGTTTTGAAGAGTCTGAAATAAACTTCTGTTCTACAACATGATCTAGAAAGGACAACAAGCCATTAAAGAAACCATTAACATTTAACAGGCCGATGGATTTTTGGTGGATTTTTAGCTGAGCCCAA
>JXTB01000351.1:271467-301570 GCA_002914805.1 Parasponia andersonii
TCCTAAAATAACAGGAATTGGATTACTTACCTCAATAGGTTGTGTATCCAAGACAATAAAATCCACAGGATATATGAATTTATCAACTTGAACTAGCACATCTTTTACTATTCCTCTTAGAACTTTAACTGATCTATCGGCAAACATAAGAGTGACAAAAATTGATTTTAACTTACCTAGATTGAGTTTTTGATAAACTGAATATGGAAGTAAATTCACACTAGCTTCAAGATCAAGTAATGCTTGTTCAATTTTTTGTTCATCAATAACACATGAAATTGTAGGATAACCAGGGTCTTTATATTTCAAACTATTATTATTTTGAAGTATTGAACTTACTTGTTCGGCTAGAAAAGCTCTCTTTTTCACGTTTAGTTTACTTTTCACAGTACACGAGTCCTTCAAGAATTTAGCATAAGATGGTACATGTTTAGTAGCATCCAATAAAGGGATATTGATTTTACCTGTTTAAAGATTTCAAAAATTTCAGGATTGTGATTCACTTTCCTTGAATTATTCAAAGCATGAGGAAATGGGAGAGTATAAGAGGATTCAATCTTTTCTTCAGAGGGTATAGGTTTAACCTCTTCCTTACCCTTGGAGTTTGATTCATCATCCTTCTCACAAGGTTCAAGAATAGATTTTTCAACAATCTTACCACTACAAAGAGTCATTATTGATTTTACTTGATCCATGGGTTGGCCTCTAGAGGATCCTGCATGTGAATTGAATTGTCCCTTGGGGTTTTGCTATGGTTGAGAGGGAAACTTACCTTTCTCTTGAATTTGGAGAGCAGATGCAAATTTTGCAAGAGTATCTTTCAAATCTGCCATAGTTTGTGCATTTTGAGTATTGATAGACTCTTGCTTTTCAATGAATGAATGCAATGTTTCTTAAAAATTTTTCCTAGGAGGAGGTATGTAAGGTGCATAACCTTGAGGATTTTGAAAATTTTATTGTGCATGAAATGGTGGTTGTGAAGATTGTACATGATTATCATTCCTCCAACTAAAATTTGGGTGATTTCTCTAACTAGGATTATATGTTTGAGAATATGGACTAGGATTTGGTCTCTTGAACATGTTTAAGATATTAGCTTGCTCATGAAGACATTCCTTAAAAGAAGGAAAAGTTGGACAGTTATTAGTTGAGTGATCATTAGTTTCACAAATATGACACAATTTCTTGCACAGATTTCACTTGACCACTCTTTTTCATTTCAAGTGCCTCGACTTTTCTAGCTAAGGATGCAAGTTTGGCTTGGAACTCGTAATCTTCCCTAAGGTTATACATGCCTCCACTAGACACAGAGGGTTGAGTTTTGGTAGGTGCCTCACAAGTTCCCACAGTGTCCCAATTTTGTGCATTTTTAGCTAGTAAGTCTAAGTATTCAATTTCCTCATTGGGATCTTTATCTTCAAAAGTACCATTACACATTATTTCGACCATTTGCCTATCTCTAGGTGTTAATCCCTCATAAAAATGTGACATTAACCTCCACGTTTCAAAACCATGATGAGGACAAGTATTCAATAATTCCTTATACCTATCCCAACACTGGTAAAATGTTTCTCCTTGTTTTTGAGTGAAAGTGGTGATTTGTCTTTTGAAAGAATTTGTTCGGTGAGGAGGAAAAAACTTTTTTAAAAACTGTTTTTGCATTTCATCCCAAGGACCAATGGAACCTGACCTAAGATTTTGTAGCCATGTTTTAGCTTTATCTTTTAATGAAAAAGGAAAAAGCTTAAGTCTAATGGTGTTCATGCTACAATTTCGGTCATTATAAGTATTACACACCTCTTCAAATTTCCTTAAATGCAAATATGGATTTTTTGAATCTAAGCCATGAAAAGTTGGTAAAAGTTGAATGATACCAGACTTGAAATTGAAATGAGATACATCAGGAGGAAAAATTAAACATGAGGGTGCACCTATTCTTGTGGGATTCATGTGGTCTCTTAGTGTCCTAGGTCTATCTTGGTCATTATGTACAGAATGATTATCTCCTTGGTCAATTTGATTTTCGGTCATATTTTCAAGAG
Organism: Parasponia andersonii; assembly: GCA_002914805.1. Lineage (NCBI taxonomy): Eukaryota > Viridiplantae > Streptophyta > Magnoliopsida > Rosales > Cannabaceae > Trema > Trema andersonii. The sequence continues at coordinate 273,510 of JXTB01000351.1, forward strand.
AAAATGAAGGCTTCCTAATAAGTCTACCACTTGATAAGCGTGACCAAACTTTCATACAAATAAAGGAAAAAAAAACAAGAAAGGATATTTTTGTTTTATCACTAAGAAAGAAAATGAAGAAGGAAAGAGATGAGATGAAAATTAAAAGAAAATAAATGAAATTATGGTTTGTAGAATAAACTTTACCTCCCCGGCAACGGCGCCAAAAACTTGACTGATTCAAGTTTTTGAAGTCTTTTCCCAAGTGCAAGAGTGACAAAGTAATAAATTACTCGGTGAGACCGAGGTCAATCTACAGGAAAGTTAGTGAATAATACAAGAGCATAACACATATATTGCAAGAATAAAAATGATAGGAAAAAGTATGCTATAGGATGATTGTGACAATATGAAACAAAGTGACTGAAATATAACGATATGAAGTTACAGAATTAAACAATTGCTAAGATTAGGGGATCCACTCTTAGGTATATCAAATAAGTATAACCTAAGCTCTTTTATTACTCAATTAGAATCTACAAACAACGGAGGTTCCAATCGGAATATTAATCATTAAAGGTCTATTATTAGTTATCTATGTGATTAGATTTGTTTTCTTAATTACCTTTTTTTTATAACCCCAACACTTGCAAATGTGGTCAAGCATTCATGGTACCGCCTTATGTCCACAACAAATCAAAATCCCTTCCTAGCACAACCGGTTCAAAAGGAATTAAGTATTTTTTGTTCCAATGGTTGACTACAATGAATCAAGACTCACCACTTAACAAGGAGGGTACTACGATTGATTAAGAAAATCAAGTAGCACATGTATAACAATGATTAAAAGATATAAATAATGAAGTCGACCAAGAGTTTGGATTATGCCTATCTCTCCCCCAAGAGGTTCACCCTTTCATCTTAGCAACATGCAAGATTAAGTAGATATGATGAAGAAGAATAACAAGTATGAACACAATATGAACATAACTTTAAACACAAAACTCTTACTATTTTGAAGACAAAGCAAGATTAAAATATCATGAATAACAAGAGGAGAATAAAAGAGAGTGATCTTGTTTACAAACCAAGATGCCTCCTAAGCGTAGCTTAAGCATCTATTTATAGGAAAATTTAGAGATACAAAGTCAAAATTTGTAGACTAATGATAAGAGCAAGTTGGCAACTTATTTTGGCAGATTCAGTCTCTCCCAAAGATGTATCTGACACTCCATGAATTTGGACGAACAATGTCTTGATCAAAGAAGAAAATTTGAAGCCTTATCTCTGAGGAGTCGTATGCCACAAAAATTGCATCCATTGGAGATGTATTTCTTGACTTATAGCAAAATTGGTGAAGATAGGTTCTGCTGAGTCAAAATCGGTTGTTGATCTTATCATGTGGAAAGATCTGATATTTTACCCAGATTTCTGCTTCTTTTAAATTTTCTCAAAGAATAAATCATCTAGATACTTTTGTGTACATATCTATAGCATCAAGAATCACTCCATTTGAGATTTTAATGAGGTCAGAATGGGCTAAGAAATAAAGGGTGTTGGGCTAAACGTGAGTGCAGTCTAATTTATAATGTTATCCATTTAAGACCCATTTAGAAATAATCTGGGCAGATCTTGTGAATTGAACTTAGTGAATAATTGAGTCTAGAATCCATGAGTTTAAGAATTTGATCAAAATCCCATGTAGTTTAGAACCTGTGCCTATTTTACGAAACCTGCGCAGAAATAAATATTTAGCACAAATTAGAGGTAATTCTTGCTTTTATGCCTATGTCTCCAAAAGTGCTTTAAATTAGGGAATTTAATGAAACTCTAAGTGTATAATGATGATCAAATCTCATAATAAATGTACACAATTAGACGTTCATCACTCGGGCCTTACAGATCCTGTCTTATCTTTTCTTTCCTGGGTTTTTTCTCTTTTCAGAGATTTTGTAAAACAAAAAAGAGCAGCCAGGTATAATAAAATTATCCGACTATATAATTTGTAAACACACCAATGCAGGAACATCTGTTATGAACTATTCTGATGAGCAACTATCACATGAACTTTCCAGGTTGCATCCCCGTCTTCCTCCTTTCTCAACAAGCAATGGACTCATAATGGATGCATATTTGTACAAGGAATTATATAAATACATGTATGTATATATATATAAAGAGAGAGAGAGAGAGAGAGTAAATAATGAAGCTTGACCTTGGAGAAAGTTGAAGTGGGAGATCTAAACGGAGGGAAGTGAGATTGGGAGTGAGTCCGAGTACAAAATCAAGAGTAAGATCTTGAGTCTGAGATGTCAAAAGCGGCTTCGTTTACAACTGAGGTGAGATCGGTGGGAAAGAGCGAGAGATTTGTGGGTGAAGGGTTGAAAATCTTGAGATTCTTGCGTGAGGGGTTGAGATTTATGAGTGAAATCGTGAGTGAGGTGAGGACCGTGAGAGTTAGACGAGTGTGAGAGATAGAGTCATAGAGAGCATGAAAGGGGAGAGGAGGTGAAAGGTGGCTGATGGCTGTGTGGTTGTGAGTTTTGAGTTTTAAGTACGTGTAAGTTTAGGGTTTACTCATAAAAGAGCAAAATGACAAAAATGGGATAGGATTGATAGGATACTATTGTTAGTCTAAAAGGCTAAAAGGTAATTTTGCTTTTTTTAATTAAATTTATTTCAAAATTTTCTTTTCTTTTTCATGTCATAAATAGGTTCCTAACGGGTTAATTCCGGGTTGATACGATTTTGACCCATTTATTAATTTTAGATTTAATCGTGTTAAACGGATCAATTTCGGGTTTATCAGGTTAACATGCTTTTGACCTGTTATTTAATCATGCCTAATCGGGTTTAACCTGTTTAAGCCAAACCCAATCATGCTAACTTCGTGTCCTTTTCGAGTCATGTTATCGTGTCGTGACTTGAATTGCCACCCCTAGGCAAGAGGAGGTAGCCATAACAAGGGTTAGTGATCCAACTGAGTATAGTCGGGTCAACCCGTGGTTGGGTGCGAAAAGCATGCCAAACCTCTAACAAATTTTTGAGCTGACCAATACTCGTCCACTATGATAGATGAATTACATTTAAGTGTTTGCAGCTGCTACGAGTTCCTAGAAAATATCAATCTCCTCTCACCAAGCAAAGGGGACATTCCAAGCTAACCATTAGCAGAATATATCACACTCTACTTAGGGTTTTTTAAGGCTGGATTACAATTACTTCTTCACCTATTCTTGCACCATTTCTTTATCCACTGCAATATTTGCCCTATGTAGCTTAACTCGAATGAATGGAGAGTTGTGATCAGTCTGTGGGTTATGTTCAAGTTGGAGGGTTAAACAGACATGACTCTACCCATGATCAAGTATGTCTATCAATTAAAGAATGCCCCGAATAGCCACAGATTATACTACTTTTGACCTTATCCATCAGAGATGCCCCGCTCAGATGATGAGTCCGAGGACCTATTCAATCATAGGCTGGGAGATGTTAGATAAATAGGGCAAAAATGAATGGTTCCATGCCTGGATCTCTTGGGATAACATGGTCAGTGATCTCTTGCTTGAAAGCTCTGATTGCATTCTAAACACATTTAAGCTTAGGCGTCAATGACCAATGCATCAAGCTGATCGAGCTAGTAATGAAATAGTCTCTCGAGAAATCGACATTAAAGGGATGCCAAGAGAGAATAAGTTGGTCGACAACCTCATTACTGACATTAGCCTAAAGTATGTCAGATGGCACCTTTTTAAGAACACGGGAGATTACGAAGATTTTGTCTGAGCGAGTCTCGCTCAGCCACAACTCTTAGATGAACCTGGTCTATTTAACTTGATTAGTTGCTCTAGGAAGTAGAAGGCAAACTGTGATCAGGATGCTACCCTCAGTACCTTCTTAGCCAGCCACTCATCTGCCTCTCTGGTCAACTATGACTCCTTAGACTCCATGGTCCTGACCCTATTTAGAGATGAGCAAGGTTTAGCTAATAGAGTTTTATTCGAAAGTGATCAAGACTATCTTGCCCTAGTTAATTGTTCCACAGACTCTTACTTTTAATTTTAGAGAACACAAAATGTCTCTTATCAATAAGAATCTTAAGGCATTGAGGGCTTACACTCGGGCTAGAGAGGGAGGTGGCCAAAGCTCAGTTATAAGAAGCCCCAAACTGACCCTGCCCTGAGGAACTCCTCCCACTCAGAACCACTGAGCTACCTCTGGCACTACTGACCAGAACTCTTCCATCAACTAACCAGGAGAAGAGGCCAATTGATTCTTCTAGCCATCCTGAGGAACCTCCAGCAAGGAGGCATAAGACTTACTTGAAGGGCCCCCATGGATCGGATGCATGCGGCCTACTCTGACCAACTGCTAAAATACTGTTGATGACACTCGGATAAGGATTGTTAGAAATAAACTTCTTTGTTACCCATTGGGCCATAGTTTAGTTATTTGGGCTTGTGTTATGAGTTGGGCTTGTGTTATGAGTTGGGCTTATTTTGATGTGTGTGTGTCTAATAGCACATAGTTTAATATCCAAGTTTCTAGAGTATTCTTGTATTTGCTAGATTGTATAATTAATTAGGTAGTTGGAGGTTATATGGAGCATCTAGAATAAATAGAGTGCTCCTCCTACCCAATTTTATATCAAGGAAAAAAGAGATAATTCAAGTAGTAATACAAATTCCTCTCTTTCACTAAAATTCTCTCTAGTTTATTCTTTAGCCTTTCTAGCCTTAAAAATATCCTATTTCCAACAGGGATTGTGCTGCTCTTTACTCGGAACATGCTTCCAGGGTATGTTTTTTGTCAACTTTTTCACTCAGTTCTGTTGTTAGTTATTTCTCATCTTTTCGTCACCTTGGCACCAAGCTTTCTTTTCGAAGCTGATGTATGTAGGACTTATCCCTTTTATCTGAACGTTATCGCTCCGAGAGAAACATCGCCCAGAAGGAAAGAGTAGCAAAGTAAGAGGGCCAATGATGTAGAGAACCTTCTTATAGATGAAAAGAAAGCCAAGCTCGAGTTAGAGAGTGCATTTGTGTTGGTCAAGAAGTAGTTGGAAACTATTCGAGCTACAGTGTTTGGAGAGGTGAAGAAGGCCATTGTCAATTACTTGTTGGCCACCGAATTCTATTATTTTGACCCCTAGTAGGATGTGTACAAGTAGGGTTTTGACAACCTCAAGGTGGCAGTGACCACTCAACATCAGGACCTAGACTTCTTGTTCCTAGATGACCAGACTCCTGCTCATCAAACAAAACTAACCTCACTCCCGTAGTTAACCCAAACTCGAATCCACCAAGTCACCAGCTCAACTATCTTCCTCCAACTCCTAATGCAAAATAAGCTCACCTTTGTGTAGGTTATTTTTGCAATAGCCCAGTTTATTTTATTTCTTTTCTTTGGGGTCCAGACGACCGGACCCTTGCTTTAATCTGTAAAGACAATTAACCCTTCAGGGATTCTCATCTTTTCCTCTCTTTCTTCTAAATAATTTGCTCATATATATATATATATAGAACTTCTTTTTGGAAATGGATGCTTTCTAATTCTTGCACTTATTCTTGCTATTATTTTTTACTTGTGATTTTTGTAGAGTTCTTTTACAGGTATATAGTAAGTTGAGCCGCAATATGACTATGCTCACCTTTGTTTGGATACATTCTAGGATCTAAGCATAGGCAATGTTGGATTATATTTTGCTTCTTAATGATCAGATAATGGTATGTAGCAATAGGCCCATCGATTTCCAATGTAGATTTGTTAGTGCTCGGGCCATAGTTATACCCACTCAACTATTAGCGGTTGCAATTGATCGAATAATCATAGTTAGAAAAACCAACTCTGGGTTTTGCTTATTTTGCAATCTTTTCTCATACTTTGTAGTCATTATCTTTGGTAGGTTGTCTTAGTGCTATAAAGTGACCTTGGCATGAGAACCCTATTTTTAGTTAGGCTGCCCTAGTATTATAAAATGACCCAGGACAGCCTTTAGTTCATCCCTAGTGCTTGGAAGCCTATAGAGGGATTTATCCCGTGCTCAGAAGCATGAAGGGATCATTTATCCCGTGCCTAAGCACATGGAGGAAATGTAGAGGCCCTAGCACTCGGAAGCATATGTAGGACTCGCTCTTGATTTCATTGGGGCCCTAGTACTTGAAAGTACATAGAGGGCACACTTTCGCTTTTCTTATCCCTAGTGCTCAGAAGCATATATAGAGATTATCTTTTTTCACATTTTTCATTCATTTTCATTTTTTTGTGTTAGTCGGGCAACTCCTTTTCCCTTTTGTCTTTCAATTGTATGAATTTCAAGTGAAAAACAGAATTATAGAATGAAGATGTGATACGAATCCATTAAGCTTATCATTAGATACTTTCTTTTTACACTACAAAATTTTCGTATTAATAATATGTTTTCAAGTGTACGACATTCCATGGGTGAGGGAAATCATTGCCCCTCATGTCTTGTAATTTATAGGTTCCTGGTCGGATAATTATGGAGACTAAGTAGGGCCCCTACTATTTTGGTCCAAGTGCATATGTTTTTGGCTTGGCTGTGTTTAGAAATATACATCTAAGCACAAGATCTCTAACTTTGAATGCACACGCTCGAACCTTTGAGTTGTAATTTCGAACAACAACTTGTTTGCGAATGGTCATTCTTACTAGAGCCTCATCTCTTTTTTCTTTGACTAGCTCAAGATTTACTCATAAACCTTCTTCATTCTCCTTGTTGCCTTCCTCGGAGTTTTAATCTGTATAGGCCTCGACCCTATAACTGGGCATGCAAATTTCAGCAGGTATTACTACATCTATACCGAACACTGAGGAGAATGGTGTCTCCCTGGTCGCAACCTTTTTAGTTGTTTGATAAGCTCACAACATTCTGGGTAGTTCGTAAGCCCAAGCTCTTTTTAATCTTTCTAATCTCTTTTTCAAGTTTTCCTTTATTGTTTTGTTAGCTACTTCAACTTGGCCTTTCGATCGAGGGTGATTCAGGAAGAACAATAGCTTATGAATTTCCCAATTTCAACAAAATTACCTAAGTTCCGGGTTGTCAAATTGCTTGCCATTGTAAGTTACTATCGAGTGGGGAAGCCCAAATCGGTGAATGATGCCTTTAAAGGTAAAAAATCATGGAGTTTGCCTCCGTGATCTTTGCCAGAGGTTCAACCTTAATCCACTTGGTGAAGTAGTCAATAGCAACAATTACGAACTTCGCTTGCACTCGGGCCGTAGGCAAGGTCCAATCAGATCTACTTCTCACTTGGCGAATGGCCAAGGATTAGTGATTAGAGATAGAGGCTTTGAGTGTTCTTTGGAATAGTGGGCAAAATGTTGACATTTGTCACATTTTTTCACTATCTTTGTTGAATCCTTTATCATAATCTACCAATAGAACCCTTGCCTTAGGGCTTTATGAGCAAGTGACCTTAGTCCTGAGTGATTCTCATACAATCCCTCATGTATCTCTTCTGGTCAGAGACATCCAAATACGAAGCTGCATAGCCTCTCCTAAAAAGCTTGTCTTCGATGATTATGTACTGATTAGCCTAGTACTTAATCTTCTAAGCATCATTTTTGTCACCTGGAAGGCTACCAATTTCTGAATTCTCATTGATCGAGTTTATCCACAAAGGGACATGGTCTTACCACATTATTGGGTGCTAGGCTCGGACAATGTCCTGATTAGGTCTTGCCAGAGAGAATTATCAATGAGCCCAGAGATGAGTCACACGAGGCTATCAGCCTAAGCGTTCTTAGCCATGAGGACCTTAGTGATCTCATACCAGACCATTGCTCCCAGGTGCTCTTCAGCCTTGGCGAGATATTTGATCATATTCACCTTTTTGGCTTAGTATTCTCCTTTCATCTAGTTTACCATTAAAAAGGAGTCAGTGAATATTTCAATGCATTTCACCTAAAGCTCTTTTGCTAGTTTTAATCCCACAATTAGTACTTTATACTCAGCTTTATTATTCAAGGTGTTAAAGTTGAGCCTTATAGCATAACTAATATTCTCCCCTTATGGGTCGATGAGGACCATGCTTGCACCACTTCCATTTAAATAAGAAGACTCGTCTATGTATAACTGCCAAACCATAGAGCTTTTGGACAAGGGTTTCATAAGTCCAAGCTTTTCACCATGGGATGTTTCAGTGTTATTTGTAAAGAAGAAAGATGGAACTATGAGGCTTTGTATTGATTATAGAGAGTTAAATAAGGTTACAATCAAGAATAAATATTCTCTACCTAGAATTGACAATTTGTTTGATCAATTACAAGGTGCTTTAGTATTTTCCAAGATTGATTTCAGATTCGGATACCATCAACTGAAGATTAAGGAAGAAGATATTCCTAAGACAACTTTTAGGACGAGATACGGATACTATGAGTTTTTAGTGATGCTCTTTGGTTTAACTAATGCTCTAGCTGCTTTTATGGATATGATGAATAGAGTATTCAAGGATTTCTTAGATAGTTTCATTATAGTGTTCATTGATGATATTTTGATCTACTCGATAGTTTCATTATAGTGTTCATTGATGATATTTTGATCTACTCGTACTCAAGGGAGGAGCACATGGAGCATTAGAGAATGATTTTGAGGATCTTGAAAGAAAATCAGTTGTATGCAAAATTTAAAAAATGCGAGTTCTGGTTGGAGAAAGTTATCTTCTTTGGTCATGTAGTGTCTAAAAATTGTATTTCTGTGGATCCAACAAAGGTTGAAGCTGTAAGTAATTGGTTAAGACCAATAAATATTTTAGAGATTCGTAGTTTCTCGAGATTAGCTGACTATTATAGAAGGTTCGTGGTTGGATTTTCTGAGTTGCCTTCTCCATTGACTCAGTTGGCTAGAAATCATGTGAAATTTCATTGGGATGATAATTGTGAAAAGATTTTTCAAGAGTTAAAGAATCGTTTGGTCACAGCTCTTATACTTTCTATACCCACTGGATCAGGAGGATTTTTTGTTTATAGTGATTCTTCAAAGAATGGTCTAGGCTGTATCCTGATACAAAACGGTAAGGTTATCACCTATGCTTCTAGGCAATTAAAAGAATATGAAAAGAAATATCCTACTCATGATTTGGAGCTAGCAGCAGTAGGTTTTGTACTGAAGATTTGGAGACATTATGTTTATGGAGATAGAAGTCAAATTTACACAAACCATAAAAATCTCAAGTATTTCTTTGCCCAAAAGAAATTGAATATGAGATAGAGAAGATGACTTGAACTGGTAAAAGACTATGATTGTGAAATTAACTATCATCCAGAAAAAGCTAATATGGTTACAGATGCTCTAAGTAGAAAGTCATTAACTACTATGTCACTTAAGTATGTTGATCAGAAACATCTTTTGATGGGTTTACATTGATTGGAATTAGAGATTGTGCCTATAGGTTTAATGGAGAAATTAGCAACTCTTACCTTGCGACCTACAATTTTAGAGAGAATCAAACAAGGCCAGAATACAAATCCTTATTTGACAAGCTTAAAGACAAAGATAGAGTTTGGAAAGGAGGTGGCCTTCCAAATTTCTAGTGATGGTGTAGTCAGATATAGAAATAAATTGTGTGTGCTAGATGGAACAACTAGAAAAGAGATATTGATAGAAGGTCACACTATTCCCTACTCTGTGCATCCCGGTACTACAAAAATGTATAGGGATTTGAAAATTCATTATTAGTGGCCAAGTATGAAGAAGGATGTGATTGAATCTGTAGAATAATGTCTCATATACCAACAAGTTAAAGCTGAACATCAAAGACCTGCTGGTACATTAAAGCCTATACATGTGCCACAATGGAAATGGGAAGAGATTGCTATGGATTTGGTTATTGGACTTCCTAAGACAAATAAAAGCCATAATGCTATTTGGGTTATTGTGGATATATATACTAAGTTAGCCCATTTCTTGCTGATTAAAGTGACTTATAGTTTGGATCCATTGGTTCGGTTGTATGTTCAAGAAATTATTAGACTACATGGTGTTCCAAAGGTTATTATTTCTGACCAAGATGCTAGATTCAATTCAAAATTCTAGAAGACGTTTTAGGAGGCTATGGGTACAAAACTAGCATTCAGTACAGCTTTTCATCCTCAAACAAATGGACAATTGGAGAGAACCAGACAGACTCTTGAGGATATGCTTAGAGCTTGTGTGTTAGATTTTCTTGGATCTTGGAGCAAGTACTTGCCATTGATAGAATTTGCCTACAATAATAGTTATGAAGCTTCAATTAAAATGCCTCCATATGAAGCATTATATGGAAGAAAATATAGATCTCCAATTCACTGGGATGAGATGGGAGAAAGGAAATTTCTTGGTCCATAATTGGTAAGAGAAACAGCTGAAGTAGTAAAAAAGATTCGTAAATGGTTATTAGCTATTCAGAATAGACAAAAGCATTATGCTAATCCTAGAAGGAGAGACGTCATATTTGATGTTAGGGACAATGTATTTTTGAAGGTTGCTCCCATGAAAGGAATCATGAGGTTTGGGAAGAAAGGGAAGCTTAGTCCTAGATATATTGGCCCATTTGAGATACTTGACAATGTAGAAGATATTGCCTATAGACTTGCATTACCACCCTTACTGTCGAACGTGCACAATATTTTTCATGTCTCTACGTTAAGAAGATATGTTCCAAACCCTTCACACGTTTTGAGTTACGAGCCACTGGAGTTGAGCCAAGATGTGAGTTATGAAGAAGAACTAGTAGAGATTTTGGATAGAAAAGAGAATGGGCTTAGAAACAAGAAGAACCCTTTGGTCAAAGTATTGTGGAGGAACCACGAAGTAGAAGAGGCCACATGAGAAAGAGAAGAAGAGATAAAAACTAAGTATTCTTACTTATTTGGGTAAGCAAATTTCGAGGATGAAATTTAATAAGGAGGGAAGGATTGTGATGCCCAAGTTTCTTACATACATAATAAGCCAATAATAAATATGTTCATATTACATAATAGGCATATCATGAAACTAGTGTCAATTTTATGATAAATTCCTCATTTTGATCATTAAATGCTTTCAATATATATTATTATATTAATGGTTGTTAAAGTGTTCTCATACAGTGTAAAAGCTCAGTACCCTCAGAGAGAGAGAGAGCTTGGTGTGTGAAAATAACAAAGAATACATTCATGAATTATAATACTATATGCACATGCATTAAAAACTATGTCTGTCGATAACTTGGTCAAATAGTTTTTTCGTAAAATGCATTTTTCCCGCATTTCAGAGCCAAGTTCACTGTGAATTTGTCATGTCAAATACCTTTAATTTAATGTTTAGGACTCATTTCTAGCATTTTAAAAAATATCATTTCAGGTAAGCACGAGGTGGCAGTCACTGTACTGAACTGTGTTTAATTATACAAAGCTAGCTTAGATTCAGCTTAATCGTGCAATGTCACCTTTGTGCATTCTATTAATTGGGCAATTATACTACGTTTGCATTTTCAATTGGAGTCTAATTTACTTTATATTTATGTTTAATGAATGGTTATGGGACTAGGTTCTACCAAATTACAATAAGATTGGCCATATAGGATCATAAGTCAAAGTATGACTAGATTTCACTTTCTAAGCTAAGTTTCACCATTTGGTCTACACTTGGGTATATAGGATTGACCAGCAACGTGGTGAATATGCTAAGGATGTTTTAGAGCTTGACACATGGAAAGTAGTGAGCAAAATACCTAAAATACCTCTTATAATTTAAGTTATGCCATTTCTTAGCCATTAAGTATTGATTTTTGACCAAATCTGGTCATTTCTTTCGTCTTCCTCCCCAGCCACGACTTGAACCACTCCAGCCACTTTCTATACTTCTCTCAACTTCCCTTATCCATATCTAAGAGTTTCCAAGTGGTAGAACTCAATTTGGAGCCAAAGAAAGCAAGATAGGTCCAAACTAGTCATGGTAATTCTACTAGTTCTTCTTCCTAGGTTTTGTTTTGTTATTTCAATTCTCCACTTGATACTACTTAAGTAATTTTTCCTCTAGATCCTCTTGAGTCCTAAAATCAATTTCAAAGCCTTAGAAATCAGTTTTGTAGAAGTAGAAGGCAAGAGCTTCAACAAAAGTTCAAATTAGTCAAGGTGAGCTTTTTGTGGAATTTAGAATTGGTAATTTATTTCTATTGCTTTAGCTCTCGAATCAAAGATTTTATTTGATGAATTAAGGTCTAAGGAAATCTTATATATGGCTGGAAAAATATAATTTAAGTGAAGGATTAAAGTTAGACTTAAAGCCCTAAAATGTGCTAGTTATGGATTTAAGTATTGTCATGTGTGGTAGATTAAGTTTTTATATTTGTAATCTGATTTTCTAAACTTGGGGTGTATATTTTATGGATCCTATTATTTATTCAACTCATTTGGTGTCTGCTTATAATGACACACAAGTATAATATTGGTCTTAAACTTTGTCTAAATGAAAGGAATTCAAATGTACATAGGTTGCTCTAAATGATCCTCTTTGAATTTTATATGTAGGAGTTGGCTTGTTGATTGTTATTACAGGTCTTAAACCATGATTTTAATCATGTGGGGATGTCCTAAAAATAAGGGAGGTACTATCCAAATATTTTTAGAAACAAATGATACCATTTAGAAGCAAATGGACTAGTTTTTATGAAAATAGATGACATTTTGGTTCATTTTGTGATTAGGGTTCATTCTTTTGTAAAGTTATGAATCAATCTTGTGTTTGCTTTCTTTAAGCATTTTATATTGTAGTGATAATTTTAGTAATAAAATTAATATCAGGTCTTCCACACCTTGCCACAGAAGATACTGACCCTTTCCACTATCTTTTCTACCAGACACAAGATAAGTAAAGATTTATTTTAACTGCATCATAAGAACAATAGTAGATACAAGATTTTTTCTTACATGCTCATGTGTATTATTTCAATTAGATGTTATTTATATTGTTGTTGTAAAGTTTACGGAAACATAAGCATGACATGATCATTTAAGCATAATTTTCAAAGAAATGAAGTTTGCCACACATTGGATTTAAAGTAGTACAATTGTAATGATTTTACAAGATATGTTTTAAGTACATTGTCTACTCTATCTACATTGGGTAAGTATGGTTTACATAGGCATTCTTCCCGCATAGGTGGACATGGCTTACCGACTGTCAGGACTGAGCATTGTTCTATGAGATTTATTATGTGCATTACCTAGTCGGTTTGTGTTGAGTAGGTATAGTTCGCATTGGCCATGTGTTTCCTTCCCGCATAGGTGGGCATGGCCTACCGACTGCCATGACTTTGTAGTATACTCAAGGGCCCTATAAAGAAATGTTTTCTAAGAAAGGTGCATCAAAATGAAAAGTTATGGAAGAAAGAGTACAATTGGAATTTCAATGAAGTTTATGCATGAAACATGTTCACGAGCATGAATGATCTTTGCTTACTGAGCATTAGCTCATTTAGTTCCTGTGATGTAGGTGATGAGATGTATGATGTATAGAGTTACTGGTCGGCTAGCATGCTTTCTTGTCGCCACGATCATACAGATGTAGACGAGCTTGACTTATGGGCGATGTTTTCTATTTTGATATTTCGGTGTGGTGTAAATATCACTGCGGATGGCAAGATAAATAGATGAGGACTTTTGGTTATACAGTTTGTATAGACACTTTCAGAAAGTAATGCCATGCAGGTTCTTTTGTTTTAGAGTTTAAAAAGTTTGAATTGGCCCGAATTTTCGAACAAAACTAAAGTTATGGTTTATAAAAGAGTAATGCTTCCTAGTTTGACCTACATAGTTATATAGTTAAGCTAGGGGGTGTTACAGGTCAGAACTTTGATGGTATATGCTTGAAAATACGGTGGGAGTCCTCGCAACTATTATCAGAGCAAGACCCAGTTTTTCGATTTCTAGGTATCAAATCTCAGCATCAAGAAGTGACATGCTAACATAGTAAATAGGTACATGTATTCTTCCTTCCTCCCTAATAACGCTCCCTCAAGGCATAAGCTTGCCTAGAGTAGAAATTACTCCAAGATAGGCCTTGATTTCTTAGAATTCCTTCTCATAATACTTTGTCCATACTAAATCCTTCCCTATTTTTAGTGCTTAGAAGAATGGTCGATATTTTTTAGTTGAGCGAGCTATAAACCTACACCATGCCAGCCAAGCTCTAAATCTCCTTTGTAATTATTAAGGAACGAAGGTCAAATATTGCTTGGATCTTAGCAGGGTTCGCTTTGATGCCTCTATGGTTTACTATAAAGCCGAGGAACATCTTGGATTCGACCCTAAATGCACACTTGGCAAGATTAAGCCTTATTTTGTAATCTCTTAGGATGTCAAACATTTCCTTCAAGTTTTCTACATGGTCAGACTTCTTGAGGGTTTTGACCTATATGTCATCAACATATACCTCTATTGTTCTCCTGATCTGTTTATTAAACATTATGTTGAGCAACCTGCTAAAGGTTGCTCTAGCATTCTCCAACCCAAATAACATCATCAAGTAATAGTATAGGCCCTAGTCATTGTAAAGGAGGTCTTCTGTTCATCTTCTGGGTTGATGCAGATCTGATTATAGCCTAAGTAGGCATCCATAAGGCTTAACAGCTTATGCCTGGCTATTACATCTACTAGCTAGTCAATTCATGGTAGGGAAAATAGTTTTCTACGTAACCTTTGATCATGTCCGTGAAATCTATACAGACCCTTCATTTCCCATTCCCTTTCTTTACCAAGACCACGTTAGCCAACCACAGTGGGTAGTTGACTTCTCTTATAAACCAAACCTTAAGTAGCTTATTCCTTATTGAATGCTTTGTATCTTTTAGGGTTGAATTTCCTCCTCCTTTAGAAGACTGGCCTTGTATTCTGATTCACTTTCAACTTGTGAATGATCACCCTAGGATCTATATCAAGTATGTCTTTATGTGACCATGCAAATACATCTTTATACTTTCCTAGGAAGTTAATAAGCCTTTCCTGGAGTCCATCTGGCAATCTAGATCCTATTTGCATCGATCGCTCTAGATGCAAGTAATCAGTTTGAATAGACTCCAAGTCCTTTATAGATTTGGCCCTCCTTTCCCTTTGCTCTTCTTTGGGGTCGAGGTCATTCATGGCTTTTACTTTTTCGAGGATACCTTCTACATCATCGACCTGGTAAATGGTGGAGACCATGTTCACTTTCTAGTTGGGCTTGGTATCTATGGCATAGTACTCTCACGTTGAGGTCTAATCTCATTTAACCATCTCAACCTTTTCTTCAATTGGGAACTTCATTATAAGGTGATAGGTTGATACCACTGCTTTCAACCTATTTACTGGGTGGTAGCAGAGGGTTTTTCCCTAAATGCCACAAGCAGTCCGATCACCTATTTAGGATGGACACATTCTCCTAGGAATCTATATAGTGGGGTCTTAGATAGCCTCAACACTGCTCCACCAATATTCATCTTTTGGTAGGTTGATGTGAACAGTATGTCTGCCAAGCTACCAGTGTAGACTAGGACCAGGAAGACTCAACCATTTACGATCCAGAGTACAACAACAAGGGCATCATTATATTGATGGATTAATCTTCTAGCTTTTTCTTCAATGAAGATGATTGGCACTGACTCCTACTTAGAGAGTTTGGCAATTTGTTCTATAATGTTCACTTGTTGTTCGGATGCAATTTCACGTGCTATCCTTATCTGGCCTCAATGGGCATTAATTGAATCACCCGCTGTTGGCCCTTGGAGATAGTTTATATCTCATGAGGTGCACAATTATTGCTATTGCTCACCCACTTACACTTATGTTTTCATGAGGAGGTAGGGCATAAGCTTATTTATCCTGCTTAGCAGCTCTGTTTATATACTCCCTTAAGTAACCTTGTTGGATCAGCTCTTCTATTTGATCTTTGAAATACAGGCAATCTGATGTGTCATGCTTCAATTCCCTATGAAATCTACCAAACTTGTTCATGTTCCCTTTTTCTAGTAGCACCTTCATCAAGAGAAGAGCTTTCAACATGTTCTTACCTTCGATTTGCATTAAGATCTACTTTTCAACTTGCTCAGAGGGGCATAGTTGTTTTTCTTAGGAACAATCACTCTATTTTGATTCGGGATCGGGGGATGAGTGTTGTTCATACTTAGATATTGTAAAGTGGTGCTAAGAGGTAGAGCATCCTGGTTGCTTTTCTTCTAATATGGCCTGGCGGCTCCCTCTTCAGTTTTTCCTCTCTTTCCTGATTCTATTCCACTTACACCGACCATAGGTGTAATGGTGCCTTCTTTCACCCTAGTCAGTAAATACTCCTCAGTATTTGCTATGTACTAAGCTTTCTCTTTCAATGTAGCATACGTAGTAAGTCTTTTCTTGCTCATAAACCATAGTAGCTTTTTGTGTCACGTCCCTTCTTACGCAGCATTCAAGATTGTTTCCTAAGTAACTCTAGGATACTCAAGCACTACAGCATTGAACTGGTGAGGTAAGACTCAGGGATTTGCTTTTCCCATGTTTTATGGTCTTGAGGTAGCGGCAACCCTTCTGTTAGATCCTTGAGCCTAGGATCTGCATCATGAATGCCTCATACAGGGCATCAAAGTCTTTGATAAACCTAGCTACCAACCTACCGTATTAAATTTGTGTCGAGCTTTTCAATATGAGTGGAAAAGCATTACAGAAAGTTGTAGGGTTAGGTTTGGCTATAGTCATCCATGCTTTCTGATTCTGCACATTGTTAGGTGAGTCTCATTTCCTATCGTAGAGGGGAATGTTGGGCATTTTGAAGTAATGAGGAGGACACGAGTGTGCTATCTCCACCGGGAAGGGAGATTTGGTCTCAGCCAAGATTGTTTGTGTAACAACCAGACTTTTAAGACCAATATCTATGTATATTCTTAACTTAATTTATTCTTTTAAAAGTCACAAACTTGGACTATGAAAATTCATGACAATTTTTTTTTATTTATATAATTCTTTCAAGATAGTTAACCAATTATTCGAAATGTCATATTAAGAAATTTATAGAAACTATTGAAGGAAATATTATTATTTTTTTATGAGATTTAAATACTATGCAACTAAAAGAGCTTCCAGGTGAGGAAGGAGGTCACAAGTAGATCTTTTAAATCCTAAGCTCTCCTTAGACAGTTTAAGTCTTTTTGACAAAGCTCATTTAGTCTTACATTTGTCTAAATCAATATATTAGATAATAAAACAACATAATTATTTAAAAATCTTTAATTATTGAAAATATACTTCAAGATAATAGATATATATATATGGTATTCTATAAAGGGATATTTAGATAAAATTAGTCATATTATATATAGCAAAATGATTACTTAATTTTAGAGGCGTAATTAAACTTAAAATTTAGATTTTATACTTAAACATTTTATCTCATTAGTAGCTTAAAGAAATATATGACTTAACTTTACATATTTAAGTAAACTGTATCATTTAAAGAGAAGACAACTTATATAAAAATTTATAGTGGTGGTATCCCAAAGCCCCTATCTCACATCCATTCCCGCCTCGATTTTAGTCAACCCATCATTCAAAAAAAAGTTGATTGCCTTTGGTACTTATAACATAGACATTTATACTACATGAGCTTTCACTTAGTAAGTACAATTTATCTCATAAAATATTTCATACAAATAATATTTTATGAAAGTTTAATTTTTGCGTCCTTGTGTAATCTTTCAACTTGTATTTTATGAAGTAATCTTTTATCACATATGTTATTGTAAAAATTTGTATCTTTCTTATAGGCCCTTGTGTACGTACCAACTGTACACTTACCGACTAGGAATCAAGGGAGCGACCCTACTGAAATACCAACGGTCATAAATTTAATATATTTTCCTTGGGAATCCTCACCTAGTAGAGATCGGTCTTATCTTCCCTTAGAAATCCTCACCTAGTAGAGGTTGATACGACACCTTAATATTCTTATCTTTTACTTAGTCTTCTCTTTAATATAAATAGTTGTATCATATTTCAAACTAAAACTTATATTTCATATTCTTGATACTCCCTTAAATTGTATATTTATTAAGTTATGAACAATATAATAAAGTAAATTTATCTCATCTTATTATCATAGGAGACATGTATTTTCATAGGCACATATACAAGCCAAACAAACATCTCTTGCATAGGCAAAATATCACATTTATTCATATCAAATATTTTTATTTCAAATAAAACATTCTTTTAAAACTATCTATGTTGTGGGTGAGATTGTACTTATCTTAAGTCCTTAGAAAATGTTCTTCGTGCTTGTAGGGAAATAGCATATACTTAACCTTGTTGCAACCATATGCCTCTTCTCTATCCTTTTAATTTATTATTCACGCATCAATATTCATTTTATATGTCAACATATGCTATCATTGGTCATATGAAACCAATTTTATGTATTTGAAAATATTCATAACATAAATTCTAAAATAATGTTTCACATTAAAATTGTAGAATTTTTGTGCGTAATGCATAGTTAAAGAATTTCATATTCTAGTCCATAATTGTATTCATTCTAAAAATTTAAATGAATCTATATGAAATAAACCAAAATCTAAAGATTATGCTTTAGAATTCATAAGCAATATTTATCACTATTTGTTTTTCTAATTTAGAATTTGTAATAAAATTGTTAAAGATGGGACTAAACGAGACTAATTGAATTTTCGGGAATGTTTTATAAATAAAAAAAACTCAAAATTTTAAAAGTACATTATTAACATTATATAACTTATGTATAATATTTGAAAATTATAAAATAGATAATTTCATAGCACTTTAATCACTTATAATTATACCTTAGAATTTATTCCAAAAATTATAATTAATTTTATAGATATAAAAAAATTATAAAAACTTCTAGAAATGATCTTAACATATATATGAATATATAGTTAAACTTTCAACCCAAAATAAAAATGTTTGCCCTTTGAAATCGTAGAATAAATTATATAAAATTCGTTTTATAACTTTTCATAACTAACGATTAACTTGTGTTAAATAATTTTTATAAAATTATAAGGGTAGTGTATAAAAGTGAAACTTTCTAGAAATTAAGTACACATATATAAATACTTTTCACAAAAATTTAGACCTTAATAAGGTTTCTAACTCTATATATATATATATATATCATAGATTGAATTTAAACCTAAGTGTAATAAAATATACAAATCTTGAAAGACTAAGAATTCTAAAAATTACTTTTTTTTTCTTGAAACTTAAAGAACTCTAAGAAGAAATTCTTGAAATCACAATGGATGAGATAGAAACTTTGAGAGAAAGATGGAGGAAAAGAAATGAAGGAACTTGATTATATTTACAAAAGAGTACCCTATTTATAGGCTAATTATGTACATAATATATAATTTAAAATTAATTCAAAACAAATATTAATAATAATCACCATTTACCTAACTTTTTCTTTTATTTGTTATCTTTTCATCAGGCAATTAAATTAATTTTATTAACCTAACTATGCTTCATCCACTTAAACAAAATAATGTATTATCTTATCATATCTATATTTAATATCCATAAAATCTATATAATGGATATACCATTCAAATAATTAATGTATTATTATATAACTTATCTAATTTTTGTTTTGTTTTCTAATGTAATTAATAAATTTCTTTTATTTTAATGGTAATAATATATAAATAAAATATATTAATGATCTTTTACATCATTTTCCATTCATATAAGTGAATTGATGAATATATATGCATATTATTAAAATGTGTTAATGGCTACACCACTAATTCTTCTTTTACTATTTATATATATATATATATATATATATATTTTTCTTACTTGTGACTATTTAACTTATTACTTAAGCTTGAAATATTTACTTCTACTTGGGCTCTCTTATTACCTATTGGGTCAAGATAAATAATATTGGGCTAAAGGATTAAAACCCAATGATAATTACAAATAAGAATACTAAAAATTTCAAATTTGGACTTTTCTATTACCTATTGTGTAAAGATAAATGATTATTGAACTCAAATAATTTAGGTTCCAATAATAAATATGATTAACTAGGCCTATTTCATATTAATAACAATAGCCATATATGTTGTAAAATAATTTATACTTACAATTAGGTATATAGTTCAACTTGGTTTTCTTGTGTGTATCTCACTGCAACATATTTACGAAATTTATTAGTGTATAACTACTCAATTTCTACGATCAAAGAAATGAAATATACATAATAAAATTTTAGACAAAAAAATTAATATGATAAATTCATTCTTCAAGAGAATACACTAATATTAAAAGATCATGATAAATAATTATTAAAATAATTTTTTTTTCAAGTCTAGGATTTTCTCGGATTTTACAGTTTGGACGTTTTCTATTAACTTCCAATCGACTAAGAATTGGTCCACGTACTTTTTGAGAGCCTGGTACCTTTCATCTCCATCCCCTGCTAGCTAGTTGGAAACCTGCTCAGCAAGTGCTCTCTACGAGGCAGGATTGTAATTTTGTTGTGGTAGGGACTACTAGGCCTGAGCTTCTCTTCTTCACCTCTTCACTCTTTCCTTAAGATCATTAGTTCTTGGGTGCTCAAACCTTCTTGGAATGATAACTCTATAAAAATAAAGTTAATTGTACTATTTTATTTATTAAAAATATGTGTCCTAGAGTAATTTTAATTAATTTAAGTTGTTTTTATTTTATTTTGCTTTAGATTTAATTTTATTCAATTTTATGATATTCTATTAAATTTAGGTATTTAATTGATTTTTGATTATTTTAATTTAATTTGAATTAGTTGTATTTAATTTTTTTTGTTTTGATATAGATTTAGGTTTAGAAAAGAAAAGAAAAAAAGAAGAAATCTAGACGAATATTAGTCACTAGGTTGAGACCCAGTGCATCTGGTGAGTGCATGTACTTCAAGCGTATAGAGGGAGAATGGACGAGGTCAGTGGTAGACATGTGGGCCCCTTGTCTTTTACTAGTCGTCAAAGTGTTGGATCCAGTGTTTCGCAGAGCATGTGTGCTCGGCTTGAACTCCAATTGGAAATCACGACCTTTGCCCTATAACTCTAGCTTTTCAAATGGCCAATCAAGAGAGAATTAAATGGCAAGCTCAAAATATTATGACACACAGGATTATTGCTAATAAATTAGAAATTGAATAGAAATGTGGGGGAAAAAGAGAGAGATAAAAAAAATGGGTAATTGCCATATCACATAACCAATTAGAATACATCTTTGGAATCCTTGTACAACACAAATACTCTCTTTCCTCAGGTATATAAGGACAAGAACGTGAGAGGAAAAAATAAACCATTCTGGAGAGAGAAATATTGTAGTCCAGAAAGAGAAAGTAGGAGACAGAGCAGTGAAATGAAGTCTCTTCGACCGCGGGATTTCTTTATTTGGTTTTATTTTTCTATTTTAGTTTTTATTTATTTAGTTATGAAATAGATTTTTGTTCTAGGATGTCAATGGATCCTTACCATTAATCTTAATTTTTCTTAGTTTATTTTTAATTCCAATTTTTTTTAAATTACTAAGTGTTTAATCTATTTGTGCTTAATTCTTTTGATTGATTTGATCACTCAATTAATTGATTAAGAATTTCTATACTGAATTGGAAGAAGAGATTTAGAATATTTCCATAAATAGAATAATTTAAATTGTATGGAATAGGAATATACTCATAGGTTTACGTAGTTTTAAAAGAAATCATAGAATTTAATAAATCTTTTGCTTAATTGAATTTGCATAGGAATATGGTAAATTATTAAGTAAAGATATTATTGCTAAGTCTTGGAAGAGATTAGTAATATATATTAGGATATTCTAATTGGCACTTAGCTAAAATAATTAGATTAGAAAGAAGCACTAGAAAATTAAGAGGATTGCGATGGTGAAGTCGATGTCCTAGGTTATTTTGCATTGGTATTTTTTCTATTTTATTTTCTAGTGATTTATTTAGTATTTTGTTTTTATTTTCATTTCTTTTTTTCTTTTTTTTTTGAATTTTAATTTTTTAGATAAAATTAAAGTTAATCTAATTTCAGTAATTAGTAGGAAATTTTAGTTAGTCAATCTTTATGAGACGATACTTTTACTTATCATTATATTACTTGTTCACGATTTTATGCATTTACAATTATTTTCACAACAGGAATATATGTATTTGTTCTGTTATCGAGGGCCAGGCATTTGAAAACTGGCCCTCTTATTCTCGAACTACCTATTCTCTCATTCCCCCCTGAGCATCTGGTCCTCGTTAGAAGCATGGGACCCTGCTCGGTGATGTCTTCTATGTCTTCTTCTTCTTGGAACTCGGGTATCTTCACTCTCCTCAATCAGATCTCCTCTGGTCAGGTGCAATCTTGCCTTACTATCCTCCTCCATGTCCCTTTGGATAGGATTTCTCCCTCTGTCCTCTTCAAGAAGAGACCCCTTGGGGGCGACAAGAATCGAGTTACCATTATTTTGGCCGGTCACATTCACCAGGCACTCAACAATCAAGGCGAGGTATTGAACATGCTCTCTGAGTTCATTGACCCTATCTCGGCATGGCCGAGGTGGATAAGGAGCAGATGTGTACTCTTCTACTCATTGTGGGCGGACGATATGAGCTCGATCTCATAGGTTGTATTATTGAATATCTTCTTCTCGAGTGTTACTATGCATCTAGTCGGCGTCGACCATTCGCAAACTAGATACTCTACTCAATATTGTGAAGGTTTGAAAGAAGTGCTTTAGTTGTTAAAAATTGTTAGTGAGGGCTGTGTACTAGTCTTCTAGCAAGGAGCCATCATTCTAATGCCAGAATGTTAGTGTAGATTTTGTTCCATGAACCAAATGCATGCTACGCATCTTCGTGCTATGCATCTTTGAGTGGTTCTTTCTCAAAAAAAGCCAAAACTCAGATTTGATATAGGTATGATCCATACAATCTTGAAAAAAGTTATAGATTTAACTTTTCACCAACTGAAAGGGGTGGTACCAGTGTAACACCCGTCAAATCTCCTCTACAAAATGTAGTCAGTGATGTATTCAATGAAGTACTCAAATAAAAAGTAAACAAATAGTAAAGGAATCGTAGAAGAAGAAAGGGTAGAGAGACAAATAGGGTTTCAAGAATTTGTAGTAGCTTACCTCTTTCATGTTATTATAGGACTATTTATAATGGTTTTGTGGTCCCCAAAATGCTAGAGTTTATGTCCAAATGTCCCTAAAAATATAAAAAGGAATTTCACCTACCCGCTTATACGAACAAGAGTATGTGATTGTGCTAGGTATTGACCTCTCTACAATTTACGTCGTCCTTATCATATTTCTTGGTCTGGAGTATGTCACCACTTGGAGGTCGGCTACTTCTTCCCATAACCCTTTATTGGTCTTTTATTACACATGCTCACATGGCCAACATGTAGTGTGAATGCTGACCAAGGGTTGTTCTTCCCATCCACGAATTTAGCTCCCTCGATGTTACGACTAGGCATTTTGCCTCTCGAGCCTTTCTCGGCTCTTCCTTGCTAGTTGTAAGGCGAAGCTAGTACTTGGTCTTGCACTTTTGTAGGCCTGGTCGGCCGATGGAGGGTTTGGTGTCATTCTGAGTCATACTATTACGGCGTATTCGTTTTAACCTACTACATGTCGTTTTCTAATTGGTTTGAGGAAATTACCCCTAATAGTCGCCATTCCAAGTTTTAATAGAATGCACATATACCCCACAATAGCTTTCTCACTTCATTTTCCCGTCAAAAAAGAAACAAGAATCTATATGTACATGTATAGATGTACATATATTTATTATAAACTTGTCGGGAAATCCCATAAATTGAAAGCACCCAACCATCGCCTTTGTTTTATCTTTCTTTCATAAATTATCTTATCATAAAAATAGAGCAACAATAAATTGCTCTACGTAAGCCCAACTATTTTCCAGTCTAGTACATATGTACAGCAAATTGGATCGTCCACCATAATGTGTTATCAAACTTAGCCCAACTGCTACTAGTGCATCACACAGTACAGATTCTTTAAAAAGTGGGAATGTAATGCACGCATTAGCTAAATTAAGAATGAAAAAATGACTCCATAGAAGTCGAAATACTTATATTAACACAGCCCACACTTTAAAAAATTACCCACAAAAAAAAACAAAAAAATTCATCGTTCGGTTACATTGTTGTTTTATTCTAAACAATTGATTTCTCCTTTAATAAAAATATTTTATTATTAATTGGAAATTAACATGTCAAAAGTATACATTTTAACTAGTGGCGGAGATTTCTTTTTCTTTTTTTTTTTAAAAGTAATTGTTAATGTTAATATTTTCGGTAAAGAGAGTGTAACTGTAATTTTGTGCCAATAGATATGTATAAGTTTCCTTTCAATTTAATAATAGAGGTGTTTTAAATTGTTAGCTAGTTACTCTTGGGAAATTGAATAGAGTTAAAGTGGCCATTGTAAATTGGAGTAATTATGTTCTCCCTTTCACCTATTACAAAATCACTACAAGATAAATCTGTAAGGGTGCTCTCTTGCTACATCTGTTTTTTTCTTTTCCCACCTTTTTTCTAAAGAGACCCTTCATAAAATTTTATTATTTTAAAATTTTCTATGCCCACACCTAATTATTTTAATAAATTATAAAATTATCCCTTATGAAATTAAAACTAAAAAAATTGCTTTACCCATCCATGATATAAGTTTTTACTATTTTTAAAACTCCAGCGTTTTTCCTTTATTTCCGTTGTGTTCATCTTCAAGACTGTAATATGTATTTATTAATAAGCATTATATTTGATCAAAGTAATTTGACAAGTAAAATTAAGATTAAAATTATAAAAATATATAAATAAGATATGAACTCTAAAAATTACATAATTCTTTTTATTACCTGTAGGCTTAGCTATGCAACTGAATAACAAATTTATTTTTCCTTTTTGATAGGAACGAAAGCTTTATTTCTCTATATGCATGGATACCTATGCTAGAACTGCATATTTAGTCATTTTTTTTCATTAACAAATCAGGAAGGATAAACATAAATGAGCACCGCAGGGGTACTGCAGAAAAATAAAAAAAGGAAAAAAGAAAGATCAGAGATGATAAATGATTACACAAAAAAAAGGGGGGAAAAGAACCACATTTACTCATTTGATGGTAAACAACTCAGTCAAAGGATATAAGCCACTTTCTTAATTTCAAAATCGCAGGTATAGTCAAAATCTTTCGACTTCAATCTATTGATCAATATCTATAACTAAATATAAAATTTATATGAAGTGAAATCTATTCAATTGATTACTTATACCAATTTTGTACAATTTGATCTCTTTATGATAACATGAGTGTTTTACTAAATATGTTTAAATATGTTTGAGGGTATGAAAATGTGGTGTCTAAGATTTTCACATGCATACTAAGCTAATAATAAATATGTTCTAATTGCATACTAGGCATCTAAAATTCATTAATACAAATTTCATAGTAACATGCTCATTCTTTCTGTTATGTACTTTTACATACATGTTATTATACTAATGATTTTCAAAGTATCCTAATATAGTGTAAAGGTTCAATATATTCAGAGTAAGAGCTCAGTGTGTTAAAAGAACAAATAATATATTTATGAAAGTAATACTATGTGCACATGCATTAAGATCATACTTGTTGATAACTTGGTCAAATAGTAGTTTTTCAGTAAAATATAATTTTTCACGTTTTTTGAAGCCGAATTCACTATGTGTTTAACACGTCAAATAGCTTTAATTAAATGTTTAGAACTCATTTATAGAATTTTATTTGTCAGCTCCAGGTAAGCACGAGGTGGCATTCAGGATACTGACTTGTGTTTTATTTCACTAACCTAACTTAGATTCTGCTTAATCGCGTAATTTCTTTTCTGTGCATTCTAATAATTGAGTGCCAATACTATATTTGTATAATTAATTGGAGTCTAATTGACTTATTTTTATATTAAATGATTAGTTATAAGGCTAGGTTCTACCAGATTATAATAAAACTTGTCATATGGGATTATAAATCAAAGTATGACTAGTTTTCACTTTCTAATCTAAGATTCACTAACTTTGATTACACTTAGGTATAAGAGAATGACCAACAACTTAGTGACTATGCTAAGGATGTTTTAGAGTTGGACTCATGGAAAGTAGTGTGTTCAATTCCTAAAATACCTCTAAGAATTTAAGTTATGCTATTTCTTAGCCATTAAGTATCACTTTTAGACCAAATCTGGTCATTTTCTTTCTCTTTCTTTCTAGTCATGAACAAAACCTCTCTATCTCCTTTCTAGACTTCTCTGAACTTTTCTTAGCCATATCCAAGAGTTTCCAGGTGGGGAAACTCAAGTTGGAGCTCTAAAATGCAAGATAGATCAAAACTAGTCAAGGTAATTCTACTAGTTCTTCTTTCTAGGTCTTGTTCTTTAATTTCAATTCTCTACTTGTTCCCACTTAAATAATGGTTGTTTTAGGTCCTCTTAAGTTCAAAAATCTATTTCAAATCCTTGGGAGTTAGTTTGGTAGAGATAGAAGGCAAGAAGTCTAGTAAAAACTCAGACTAGTCAATGTGAGGTTTATGTGGGATTTTGAATTTGTAGTTAATTTTTTTTTTGTTTAAGCTCTTAAATTAAAACTATTATTTGATGAATAATAGTCCTAGAAACCTTTATATATTGCTGGAAACATAAATTTTAAGTGAGAAATTAAAGTTACACCTAGAGCCCTAAGTTTGCTAATTGTGGATTCAAGTGTTTTTATTAGTAAATTAAGTTTTCTATACATATAATCTGATTTTCTTAACTTGTTATATATATGTTATGGATCTGTATTCCATTAATTTGGTTCTTGTTTGTAGCTATAGAAAAGTGCACAAATTATTTTAAACTTTGTTTAAATAAAAGAAGAGTTCAAGTGTCCTTATATCATTCTAAGTAATTCTCTTTGAAGTGTATATATGGGAATCGCCTTGTAAATATTATTCTAGGTTTAAAACCATGATTTTAATCATGTGGGAATATCCTAAAAAAAGGAAAGGTACTACTGTCCAGGTATTTTTAAAATAAAATGGTACCATTTAGAAGCAAATAGACTAGTTTTACAAAATTATCACTACAATAAAAATTGAATATGATAGCGTGCAAAAAACGCTATAAAAGGGTTTTGATAGCGTTTTTGCGCATGCTATGACAGCCCCCGCTATTAAAAGTCCCCCCTAATCATAGCTTCTTTTGAATGCTATCCCGTATGCTATAGAAAGCTCTTCTATAATATTTTTAAGTGCTGTAGAATATCTTTCATAGCATTTTTTGTTTGCTATTGAAACCCTTTTATAGCATATTATAAATGCTGTAGAATTGTTTTTATAATATTTTTTATATGCTATAAAAACTGTATTATAGCTTTTGTCGAATGCTATAAAAATTCTTTTATAACACCTTTGATGTGCTACAAAAATGATTTTATAGCATGTATTACTCGCTGTTCTATATCATTAACCATACCTTTTTTTTTATTTTTTTTTTCCTAATACCATTTTTCTTTTTGTCCTTTTAAATGTAAAACCTGTACTAAAATAATTTGTAGAATAATCTACATAAGAATGCTTTAAAAGATGCATTTTAAATAAAATACTTTATGTAACATAACATAATATAAGATCCATATATTGTTCTTATAACAATTACATAAAATTTAACTAGTACACTTCATTGAGTGTTACATAGTAGCATCCACAAAAAATGAGCACAGTAATTCAAAATACAACCATATATATCAAGAACAACAAAGTTCAAACTACAATAATCATAGGATTCCTCCCCACATCTTTAGAACAGCAGCTAAACTACATGTGCTCTAACATCCTAGACAAAATATAGAGTCACCAACAATATAGTACTCTAACTGTAGACAATTAGAAAAAAAATTAGTAAAGTGAATTAAAAAAGATTTGACAAGTATATATTAAGATTGCAACTCCACAATAGAGAATTGAAACCATCTCGTTTTCATGATTTAACAACCACATGGCATAAAAGAACAAACTTA